>CAJUYI010005659.1:0-15230 GCA_910591695.1 Galerucella pusilla
ATCAACAACGATTTTTATATGGGACTTTCATTATTACACCCAAAAGCTTAAGTAAATGACCAATGCTTTTTAAATGGGGTTTTCATTTTAACATTCTTTTTTCGCTACGTAATGATCGAGTTGCCTTGAATTTAGTCGTTTGTTGTATAAACTTTTGTGCTGTCAGTAAATTTGACAGAAGTGTCAGACATAGTGAAAAATATTTTCTGTTATATTTGAAATTTTAATTACACCTATTTTGAATAGAAGAATCTCGTGAAGAATGCTTTTCTTCGGATTGCATACCACCTGAAACTAGAATTCGTTGTATATATATTTGTTTATAGAAAATTTAATTTCAAATATTTCAACCCCTTCGGAGCACATTTTTTTAATTTTTTCTACATGTGGTCGTAGTTAAGGTTTTGTATGACACTTGTGCGGGAAGTACTTTTGCGCACTCGTTGCGAAAGAGGCACTCGCCACGATCGTGCGATCCTGCGCAAAAATATAACTTCACGCACTCGTATCATAAATAACTATTTCTTTCTATTGTGAGTTCAAAAAACTCCAGAAATGGGAATCCATTTTAAAGCCTAGAAACCTAAATATTGGAGAGTTATTGGAACTTTTATAAGGTCAAGCAGTAATAGTGCTGTCCTTATAGTGACATATACGCATGCGCATTTGATGTTTTGAATAAGGGAAACATTATTAAGGTTAGTGCTTGTCCTTATTTGTGCTACTGCAGTGCACTATCCCGACTTTATTTCATGTTTCATATTTATATGTCACAATTTGTAGGTGATCTGTGTCATACGTGACACCTATCTTAATATAATGTCATTATAGAGTTTCATGTTTCAATAACTCCAAATTTTAAGTCTGTTTTAAGGTCGAGCACTATTTTTTTAAGGTCATCACAATTACTGCAAGGCAGTAAATTCGTGTTTCCAATAACTCTCTAATATGGCTTCATTCTATCTCCGTACATTTTATTGTTCGTGAAAATTTTTTTTTCCAATGTTTTGTGGAATTTGGTGAATATAGGCACACACGCAGGATTAACATTTTTTAATTGAGTAATTAAAATATTGAAATTGTCTTCAACAGAGTGGTTGTTTAGTTAAACTAGCGGTCCCGACAGACGTTCTCCTGTCTTGTCTTACCATATTATACCAATTTTGACTATTTTTATTAAAAAATAGGGGACCCGACAGACGTTGTCCTGTTGAGTCAATATATAATATCTCATGAACATTGCTTTTCATATATCGGCTATATTATGTTATGTCTATCTTAATTGTTATAATACAATTTCATCTAAATCGGCCTACCCGTTTAGGAGTTGTTCAGTACGAACCCGATTGCAGCACCACCTACCGGAATCAAAAGTATCCTATGCCTGTGTCTCGGTTCTAAGCTCTACGTCCATACCAATTTTCAGCCAAATCGGTTCAGCCGTTCTTGAGTTATAAATAGTGTAACCAACATAACTCTTTTATTATATAATATATAGATTAATTATTAATTATATTGGTTTAAATGAAATATTGATTCATTCAATTATTTTCTGTTATTAAAAATACATCTTGGGCGTTAATGTCCCCTTAGAGTACTTCTATTTTATCGTTAAAATTAAGTTTTTCTACATGTTTACTTAGGTTCGCGTCTGCAAAAAATTATTAACCAACTTTTCTCATTTTATTTATTAAAAATTATGCACATAATGAATTAACGGCAAGTTTCGTAACTCTGCAGACACGAGAAGCTACTGATCTTCCGTGCGTTTATTGAACGAGAGAGCAGTGCCACGACGCTGGGTGTAGCAACGGAGATATCGAAGCGACTGAAATCTCAAAGCCATATTCAGAGGTGCTGCCATCTACATGTCGTAGCCATAGGAGGACACGTTTCGCTCGTATGCGTTGCGTATCTTTGCTATTTTTTAATCAATGATTATGGTCCTTCCAATATTTAGAGCTCGATATCTAGCTTTATTCTTTTTATTAGTTCGGCAGCATGATAACATATTGATGACGAGGATCCGATTTTATTTTTGAAGATGAGGATGAAAGTCAAGGTTCTTTTTTATAAATGTGATATATTTTTTAATAAATGCTTACAGTATACAGGGTGTAACAAAAAGGCAGGTCATAAATCATACCACATATTCTGGGGCTAAAAATAACTTGATCCAACCCAAGTTACCCTAGTATAAATGTACATGCGAAAAAAGTTATAACCCTTCGAAGTTACCAAATGAAAATAGATTTTTTCAAATATCTCGACAGTGGTTCGACATATTATAATGAAAGTTGACAAGTGGCTTTCTTATGATAAGAGCATCATCTTAAAAAAAAAATTAGAAATTATTGCACCCCGTTAAAAATTTATGGGAGTTGGAGATCCCCTAAACCAACCAAAATTTTTGTGTACGTTACAATTTAATGCTTATTGTGGCACCATTATTCAAACACATTATTTTTGAAACTTTTTTGCCCCCTGGCACTTTTTATAATTATCAGTTTTTATCGAGATACGGCCTATTAGACCAGGGTCGATAATTTTGGGGAAAAAAAAAATCATAGTAGGATGAAACCCGATGGAAAAGGTAGAGAATATAACAAAAACGAAAGAAAAAATAAATTACGGGCGATCTGAGGTCGGGAAGGGGGGGGGGTGAGTTTTTAAGGGTAAAAAACGGTAAATCTCGATTACCGGTAAAACTGCAAGTCTTATGAAAAAAAGTTAAGCGGCAAAGTTGTAGGTAATAAAAAGATCTACAACTTTTGTATCAACACTTTTTCCACATAACCTCAAAATTTATGAGAAAAATTCGAATAACCGTGTTTTTGGTTTTTTATTTCTATCTTTTGCAAAAAAATTTATTTTCTCACAAAATTTGGTGAAAACTTACCTTTGTATGTCCCAAAAATACAGTAATTTTTTTAATTTGAAATATTCATTTTTTCACCTTATTTTGACTTAATATCGAAAAAGCACCCTAATTTTCAATCGAAAATTCTCACGTCAAAATATCTGCTTTTTTAAAAAAGTTGGTGTGTTTTTTGTTCGTTGAAATCTCGTATTATTTCATTGATGTACTCAAAATTCGTTCATTTGTTATAAACGAATAGCTAGGTGGTTGTATTTTCTCTACTTTTTGTTGTTTATTTTTATCGTAACTTTGATGCATGTATCATGTATTTACTGACATTGTACCGGCTTTATTGATTTGTATCAATTAGAAGCAATAAAGATATTATTATTATTTCTTCTGATACTTCATCCCATGTTTGCTTCGGTCTTTCTATTTTCCTTACTCTTTGTTCCTTGGATTCCCACACTTGTTTGGCAGGCCTCTTATCATTTATTCTTCGGAGATGCCCCCACCAGCTAAGTTGTCGTTTTTCAATGAATTCCAACATTGGTTCTATTTCCAGGTCTTCTCTTATTTTTGTACTTCTCATTTTGTCTCTTTTTGTAACACCCCTGACTCTTCTAAGATACTTCATTTCTACGGAATGACTCTTTATCCGCTGTGTGAGCATCCATGATTCACATCCAAATGTAAGGATTCGTCTAAATATAGTTTCATAAACATTCATTTTCGGTTTTCTTTTATATTTCTTTTTTGATTATGAATGACCTGTTCATTGCATAGTATAATTCCAAAGTGTTTTGTATCCTATTATTAATTTCAATATCATGTTTTCCGTTTTCTTGAATCTCCACTTTCTAAGTATTTGAACCTCTCATACCTACTCAATATTTGTTCCATCTATTGCAATCTTTATTTCTCCACTGTTTCTACATATGTGCATCACTTTTGTTTTATTTTTATTTATGCTCATCCCATTTTCTTTCAAAGTTTTATTCCATGAGTCTAAATTCTTTTGCAGGACCTTTTCTGTCCCCGTCATAATAATCAAATCATTTGCAGACTCCTTCAGCGATGTTTATTCTTTGTAAATTTATGTAGCTTTTTCATCCTAGGTGATCATTTCATGCTTAGGAATTAATCTCGTGAAATGAGGCGAGTTCGGGATCTCGCGAGATCGAGATTTCAGTCAAAGATTACAAAAGTATCATACTTAAATTGAATTAGTGTTTGCATCAATACAAATCATGAATACTAACGCCTATAGTCGACTTTCTTGTGGGAACTATTTTCTGTAGATCAGTCGGTGGTGTAGGAACGATAGCAAACTAGATATATATATAGATATACCTACTAAAATTCACAGTATAGGAACGAAAAAGTATGTTATCTCGTGACGTTACACTGACGAGCTCTCTGTGACCTACAACGTCGTTCGGATGAGTAGGTATCTCATCCGGCGGCCAGTGCCAACCGTGCGAATAAAATTATTTATTACCTACAGCTCATATTTTTACGGGGTTTTGGTATTATTTTTATAGTTTATAAGCATTTTTTTGTAATGGATACCATTAAAAAGAAGAAAACGGGTAGTGTGTGTGTAGTTCGTGGATGTAACAATAAATATTATAATTGTGATGAAAAAATTTACCGTTTTCCAAAGGATTCAGAAGAGTGAGAAACTGTTTGTATTTTCATACGAAAAGTATAATACTTTATTATTTGATCTTCATATTACATTTATGAGCCTTAGTTTCATGCATTGATTTAATTTGTTGTTTTTGTTTCAGAGCTAAAGTTTGGCTCGAAGCATGCGATAGGCCTGACTTGATGCCTAAAATAGAAACTCTATACAATAGTAGTAACCGTTTATGTGGTGCTCATTTTGAACCAGACATGATTATGCAACCTCATAAAAGAAAACTTCTTTTAAAAGAGGCTATTCCAACAATATTTCTTTCATCAAATACTGCAATGCCTAAAGACTTCCAGACAAATGATTTATTGGAAAAGAATTTTGTTCGCTACTTTTGTGGTTATTTAATTGAAAAATGTTCGGAAATTCACACATGCAGTGTATTCTTAAACGTATCAGAATTCAGACGATTCGTCTTTATACTGTTACCTTAGAGCTTATGAAAATACGAATAAGGATACTTTTGGAAACTTGAATATGCCGCATGAAAATTTTGTACAATACATCTCATTATTAGAAACATTATTCCAAATGAATTTTGAGAAAGTTACTACGGACTATAATATTGTTGAATCACTTATAAATATTAGTCAAACAACAGAGTTTGTACATTCTTGTGTTGATTTTCCAATAAAATATTTAATAAAACTTTTTTTCAGGGTACGACTATATTACACATCAAAATTTGTCAATAAAAATTTTAAAAATCATAACAAAATGAAAATTGTAATATGGAAAAACCAATAAATATTTTGTATAAGACTATTGTTTTATTAACTCATCAGTGTACTGTTCTACAATATTTAAGAAAAAACATTTAACACATTCAAGTCATTTTAAAACTTATGCCACCTACGCCTATGGTAAAATGAATCGTTA
Organism: Galerucella pusilla; assembly: GCA_910591695.1. Classification (NCBI taxonomy): domain Eukaryota; kingdom Metazoa; phylum Arthropoda; class Insecta; order Coleoptera; family Chrysomelidae; genus Galerucella; species Galerucella pusilla. The sequence goes on from CAJUYI010005659.1 coordinate 5,439, forward strand.
AGCGATCCGTTCAAGGTCATCAAAAGCTCTGGCAATATATTGTGATGATCTGAAAGCAGGTGAATCCAATTTAAGGTGAAGAACCTGTAATTAAAAAAAATAACATGTAATAAATCAATTCACCCTGAATAGGAATAATTTTGAAAGAAATCAAATTAAATTTAAAAATAGAACAATTTAAAACAAATAAATAATAAACATAGAATATCTTTATAAACCTTAAATAAATAATCTTATAATTGATACATGTTAAGTAAAATGTAATAGATAGTGTAGTTAAATTAGATTTATGTAACTCATCTCAACATTCAGTGAAGTGACAGTGATTAATCGCGAAATGAATCAACCGATTAAAAGAAAGTGTAGTTAATAAGGAACAGTGATATAATGAACATGTGAAAGGACCTTTATATCCATAGAAGTCAATTAAAAATGACACAAAGACAATTAGGTCACAAGGAAAGTCGCCTGTGAGAGAATAAACAAGAAAAAAATTGAATGTTGTTGATTTTGGAACAAGAAGGGGGAAGGTGCAGAAATTAAGAAAGAAAAATCAAAAATTGAAAAATATAAAGTAAAGTGTCTCAAAATCATACCAAACTAATAGAAAAACAAAGAGTACTAACCGTGTAAGAGATTTCATCCTTTAATTATCTTCTAGAAAGCGGTAAGCTTTGTTTAACCTATATTTAACCTTGACTGGAGATAGCATCCCAGAAATTTCAAAGGATATTGTATGCAGTTTGTTCCTGAGAAAGTTCAGTTTACTTTCTATAATAGTGTGTATGAAATCAGCAATCAATTCCAATTAATTTATATCCCACATAGCAGAGAAGAGGATTTATTAGAATCAAGTTCATGGACGTAGATAACCTGTAAATTTATCCATCGTAAAAACATTCATTTCGCAATTGCATATTTCTTATATAATAAGTTAGTTAAGATTCTTAATATTAGTAGTTATAAATAAAAAGGAAGCTTACCTTAATAATTCAGATAATCCAAAGCAATTAAACAATTCCTTTCCACGTGATGCCATTCTAAAATAACACATGATAAAGTCTGTGCGCATGTTCAAAGTTTCAAGTTTCCAATTATTCTATTTGTATCTGTATCTGTATCTGTAGAGTGGGGAGGGTGAGTGTGTAGGCTCACAGCACTTAGGCCACATGTGACCCATTGTACATCCTCCCGAGGAGTTGTCCTCCTAGGTCATTGTCCATCCTGTCCTTCTCAGGAAGGTGGTCAGGTCACTAGGAGACATCTCCTTTATATCGGCAGGTGTAGGCCAAGACTCACCGAACACACACTCTCTTATTGACGATAACTCCGGACACTCGCATAAGACATGCCTGACAGTTTCATCTTCCTGTTCACACATCCTGCATAGAGGTGTGTCCACTAACCCCATAGTATGGAGGTGTTTCCTTAGTTGACAGTGACCAGTCAGAAATCCTACTGTTAAACGTAGGTTTTCCTGGTCATCGCCAAATATTTCTTCGGCGCCAGCTTTCCAGGGTCGCCCAGGGTGATCCTGGCAAGACTGCATCCTTTGATTCCATCCCATCTCTTAAGGGATTGAGTATGGGTGTAACGTTTGGCTAGTTCCGCAATTGTCGAAGTCGTTAGGCCGTAGGTGTCACTGGGTCCTAGAATTTTCAGTCCAGCGGCTTCCCTGGCTAAAGAATCAGCAATGCGATTTCCTTTACTCCTGTCGTGCCCTTTAACCCACCTCAGGATAATATTGTTATCTGCCGAGGCGTCAGCTAAATCTTGGTGGCACTCTAGTACTAGCCTCGATATAACACGTTGTCTGTTCAAGGCTAATAGGGCTTGTCTACTATCAGTGCAGATTGTTATGTTTTTTCCAGAAATTCCTCTTCTGGTTAGTTCCTTTGTGGCAATTGAGATACCAGCCAGTTCTGTTTGAACCACGCTGGTATTGTTTCCCATTCCCCACTTAATCTTGAGGCTCAGTGCTCTCGAGTAAACTCCACATACTGAGCCTTCTTTCATTTTTGAACCATCTGTATAAATGCGTATTGCATTTGCAGCGTCTGGTTCTGTGTTCTGTTTTATTTGAATTTTGTAGGGTTTGTTAAACAGAAACCTGGGTTCAATTGCATCGTTGGCTGCCTGCAGCAAAGGTAGCGCAGTGAGCGCTTCCTGCCATAGGCTCAACCTCAATTGGCCCACTCCTACTTCGGGGTTTACACCAGCCGTGCGCAATCGTACCATGGCCATTAACGCAACCTCCTTGACGTGCAGGTCCAGAGGGGTCAGACCAGTAATTAGTTCCATTGCTGCGGTTGGTGTTGTTCTCATGGCTCCTGTGATGTTCAGACAAGCCATTCGCTGTATTTGATATAATTTTTGGATGGCCGTTGCTTGTAGAACTTTCGGTCCCCATGCAATTGCTCCATACGTTAACATGGGTCTTATTATTGCAGTGTAGATCCAGGTGACCACACGGGGTGACAGACCCCATGTGCGTCCCACTGTCCTCCGACACTGCTCATAAGCCACATATGCTCTTTTTGCTCTGTTGTGTAGATGAGAGTTCCATGTTAGTTTCCTGTCGAGGGTAATACCAAGGTATTTCACCTCTTCCGAAAAGTTTAGTTTGCTTTTGAAGATTTCGGGAGGTTTCAAAGCCGATAAACTTCTTTTCCTGGTGAAAAGGACCATCTCAGTCTTTCTGGGATTGATCGACAGTGAGTGTTCCTTACACCATTTTTCAATTAATTTAAGCCCATCCTGCGCTCTGTCGCACAGTGTGTTCACAAATTTGCCAGTCTGCAAGATAATTATGTCATCTGCGTATGCAATTGTGTAGAATCCATTGTTGTTGAGGTGATTAATCAGGGTGTCTAGGACTATGTTCCAAAGAAGGGGTGATAAGACTCCTCCTTGTGGACATCCCCTCATGACCAGTCCTCTTACTGTGATGTCTTCTACATTGATACTTATTGCTCTACTAGAGAGCATCTTGAGTATCCATTCTCCTACTACCAGAGGTACATTCCTGGAGTTGAGTTGTTGGGTAATTGTTGGAAAGGTTGTTTTATCAAACGCTCCCTCAATATCTATGAATATACCCAGGGTGGATTCTTTGTTGTCCAATGATCTTTCGATTCTGCCAACCACTTGGTGAAGGGCCGAATCAGTGGACCTTCCCGGAGTATATGCATGCTGATTTGGATGAAGTGGGTTGTGAACTAGCACTTCATCTCTTATATACCGCTCGCATAACCTCTCCATTGTTTTTAAAAAGAACGATGTGAGACTAATTGGTCGGAATGCTTTTGGTAAGGTGTAGTCCATCCTACCTGGTTTGGGTATAAATACCACTCGTACTTCTCTCCACTTACTGGGAATATACCTCAGAGCTAAAGAGGCTCTGAAAATTCCAACCAGGTGCGGCATAAGAATATCCATTCCCCATTGAAGTAGGGCTGGTCTTATTCCGTCAGGTCCTGGTGACTTGAAGGGGGAGAAGCCCGATATGGCCCACCTTATCTTGTCCTCATCAATTACTGCACTAGCAGATTGCCAGTCGTATTGTGAGGGTGTTGTTGGTACTTCCGTCCAGTTTGACGTTCCAGGAAAGACAGAACCTGGGAAGTGAGTTTCCATAAGAATCTCAGCGCTCTCTTGAAAGTTGGCGGCCTTGTCAGGATGCCGAAACTCTTATGGTGGTCGTTTGAGAGTGCCTTCTGTAGCCTAGAAATTTGTGGGAAGTCTTCGACTGCCTCACAATAGGCTCTCCAGGCTTCTCTTTGCTTTTGTCTGCAGACTTTTTTGAACTCTTTGAGGTTGGCTTTATACATTCCCCAGTCCTCTTCGAGTTTTGTTCGTTTTGCCTTGTTAAAGGTCGTTCTCGCTGTCTTTCTGAGGTGTTCCAGTTCAGGGCACCACCAGGTATTGGTCGTGCCACCTGTCTGAACCATCCTCATGGGACAGGATTCCTTATAGGCAATGTCTATTTTGTTTTGGATAGATACTGTGTACCTTTCCAGTTCCTCATTATTGCTGGGAGTCAGGACCTCTGTTTCCCGCAGAGCACCTTCTAAGAGTCGATTGTAGAGAGCTACATCCGTCCTCTTCGGGTCACGGGATTTTACAGTGGTCCTGAGATCCTGGCTTACCGTATAGGTCAGCCAGCGGTGGTCCGACATAGAAATATGATCCGACACCTGCCAGTCCTGAATTTTGTTTGATATTTTGGCTGTCGCCAGCGTAATATCTATTAATGTTTGGCTACGGGCGTTAATAAATGTCGGCTCCGTGCCTCTGTTTAAGATTGTTAGATCTTTCCTAATTATATATTCATAAAGAGACTTACCTCGGGCGTTGATATCCTTGCTGCCCCAGCTCAAGTGGTGTGAGTTTGAGTCGCAACCCAATATCAGCTCCACTCTGTGGTTGAGGCAGTGATCCACTAGTACCTCCATCTCTTTAGTCGGTGGTAGGGTGGCTGCATCTGAAGGTAAGTACCCCGATGCGAGTACCAACGCCGTATATTTGCCTTTTCCATCTGGACATTCCACTTTAACCGCAGTAAGGTCTGAGGTGCAGGTGCATTCTATTTGTATTACGAGGGGAACACGACGAGTGAATTTTAAGATAATAATAAAGGGTAGGTAATAATAAAATCATTAAATAATAAAAGGATAAGGAAACGGAATATTTAGTTGCTGAGGATAATACGAGAAAATAGAGTTTTTAATCAAAAAAAGAAAGGTTTATAAAGTAGGGAGATAATTCTTCAATGTTTGTTTTTTTAAATTTATTAAAATACATAAAAATTATATATTAAATATTTTTCAAAAACTATTAAATCATTTGATCAGACTTTAATTGAGGGAACCGCAACTTGGGAGAGAGAGTCAAAATTGTTTTTTTTTAATAGCTAGCCGAATTCTTCAAACAAAAATTTAAAGTAACTATACCAATTTTTTGAAAAATAAAGGCGCCCAAAAATAAATAATAATAAAATATAACAGAATAATAAAAATCTAAAAATAAGAACTACATCACTCAAATTAAAATATTACAATATGAATGAAATTTATAAGAGTTATACTACTGGTTCGTTTTTATACTGTGTTCATAGTATTCGTATTAACACTGGATTGGCTCGTACTGTGTATGAAATTTTAATCGTTTAATGTACTTTTCAGAGAAAACATAAAGTGTTATCCACCATTGGACAGGAAAAAGTTTAAAGAAAACAACTCTTCAAAAACGGATATTCAGGTACATTATATTTCAATTTATCTCCGTAGTAAAAACATTTTTTGTATTTTTTTTTCATTAAAAAATGCATTTTTGGTCTTGTGAGCCACTTGTAATATGTGTATCGTACTATTTGGCAGCCTAAATGGAATCCCAATTTTGCATTTGCCAAACTTCTGTCATGTGATGAGGTATGTAACTAGCAATTATTTCAAGCTTGATCGTTTCATAAAAGCACATCCATAGCTTCGTTCAGTTTTAAAACATCCAGGAACAAAGTTGGTTGAAAAGGGACAAGTAGTCCCGAGCATAGCATTAAAAAGGGTGTCCCAGAAATCGTACCAAAAACTTGGGAAATGATAACAAAATAATAATTGTACTCCAGATAAAATTTGTGCCTTACTCTTTTCGTTAAAGTAGTAAGTGAGTGTAATATCTTTGATTCTATTCTATTCCATTAATATAACTACGATTTTGGCTCACTGAATACCAAACCAGTTGAGTAAATTACACGGAAAAAAAAGAATCGTTGTATCAAGTAAAATTTATTTGGATCAATTAAATTGAAGTATCATATATGCACGACAAAATATTATTTTGGAGTAATTAAAATAATTTCTTGGTTTCAATGCAACTATTGATGCAACTTAGTCAACCGGACCATTTTCATAAATTATTTTGATAAAATGATTGCTTCAACATAGTGAATATTTTGTTGAATTGAATCTGAAAAATGATCAAATCAATTGAAAAAATAATGATTTAGTCAATTTTTTTTGTTGAACAAATTATAATAAATGATCTAATGAACAAACGTTATCATCATATCAATTTTTTTTTGCTTGGTTCGAAACAAATTTTGGATTCAGGTGAAGAATTATGTTGTTAAATTGAATAACAAAATTACTAAATCAACGAAATTCATAAGCAAATCAAGAAAATTAATTGCTTGCGTTAATTTTGAGAATTTATCCGATAAATTAAATATTTTCGTTGAAAAGTATAATATGTTGATTGAATTTGAAATGCAATCAGTTTGATCAACTGATTGCTAATATAAAAATTAAGTTGACATAACATACTGAGTGTTATAAAAAGAAAAGTTAAATATACTTCATAGCATTTTATTTAAAAAGAAAAAACAATAACAAAAGAAAATATAAAATCAAACTTCCACTAACTGCATTTCTTTTCAACCGCAATAACTTTTCCATAAATTGGAACCAATCCACTTGCAAATTCACTATAAAGGCATCAGGGAAAATCAAATCATAATATATAATAATATGTTGATCTACAAAGAAGTAATAATGAAAATAAATATAGTTTAATGAATGTTCTAAACAAGCATAAAGGAAATTCTTGAATTTTTCAATATAAATATACGAAATGCAGCCCCAATGAATGTATCACATGTCCCTTTCTCAAACACTGAATTTAGGTAGCACTACTATTACGCTTAGAATGACCAATTTGCAAGTTAATGATGATTAATATAACAAATTTAAAGTGAAGGTAATGACACATTACCTTACATTCCCTATTAGGAAGGTTAGGTCAGGTAGGATCATAGCAAAGTACCGTAACTTTGTAAAAAATACATTAGGTACTTACTGTTTAAAACCGGGTTTAATCTCAGCTTAAATTCATGTTTCGTTTAGAATGTGATGTATGCGATTTAAGATAAAACTGATACAAGACAAACTACCTATCATCTTAAAACAAAAATGAACATTTTTTCGGAAGAAACGAGATAATATAATATTTGTGAATAGAATACATAATTATATTTACCTGAATAATCCGCTAATCCAGAACAATTTCCAGACAACAGGTTATCACTCACCTAGCGATCTAACTCCTATCTTAGAACAATATAAAATGAAGAATGAAGTGAAAACGTTGTGATAGATAGAAACAGGACAATCTACTAAGCAAGAACATTTTGAATGAATCAGATAATCAGTCGATACAAATATGAAATTATTCCGATTGAACTATTGCATCTATTGAAACAAACAAGAATAAATAGTTCAAATTGACTGTTGAAATTGGTTACTTCAGTGATTTTAAGTTCCAAACCAATTCATTTTTTGTTTTAAACAATATAGTGTACATGCTTGATTGAAAAGCAAATATTAAGGTTGAATTAATATTATTATTCGCTTAAAAGGAGTTGAAAAATGCTTCATTTAAAAAAATTTATTTTGAACCGAGCGAATTCACTTGTTTGTGTCAACCAAATATTATATTTGAGTTAATAATATTATTCGCTTAAAGTAAGTTGAAATATATTTCATTTGACAAGTGTATGTTTGAATCAAGCGTAGTCACTTGTTTGATTTGAATGAATCATTTTTTTGAGATAATATTATAATACTTTGATGTAAATTAGGAAATACTTGACTTGATAAGTCCATTTTTGGTTCAAGAAATTTCTAGGATTAGGTCGACAATTCCATTTTGTTTCGGCAATTTTAATATTTCCTTGGACGAATACATTCAGTATTTGATATGAATGAAATTTAATCGAGTTAATCAAATAAAACTGACTAAATAAATTTAGTTGATATAACAAATATTTTTTTTCCGTGTATAAAAAATACAAAATAAACTCTAAACATTTCTCTATTTCAAAAAATATCGCATATATCCTAACTGTCAGAAAATTAGAAGCACGTCCCTGAGGAATGAATTATCCTTAGAAAATAGACGACAGTTTTGGTGTTTTTGTATAATATCAATAATAGAATTAACTTCCCAGAGATATTATTATTAATTAGATTCAACGTTCCGTCTAGAAGAATGTGCCCAGTACAGTGCATTTTTTAATATTCCTTACCTATTGTAAACATGTTTAGACTCGCAAATCAATTTAATACACTGATTAACCTGGAATGAATAGTGTAAGAGTTTCCCGCAAAATTCCACTTCATTGGTTTGTGCTTAATACTTTATCAATATCCATTAATAATAATCGCTACTCTAATTGCTTTCTTGTACCAAAACTTATAATAGTTTGCTATAATTAAGATATCTGTATCTGTAAGAATTTGAAGGGTGGGTGACCCCCACAGCACTTAGGCCACAATTGACCCATTGTGCATCCTTCCGAGGTTCAGACTTCCTTCTGGCTCGTCATCCAGCCTACTTGTTTGAAGTAGGCGATAACGTCGCCGGAAGTAAGCTCCCTCGTGCTGGCTTGTGTTAGCCTGTACTCGCCGAATACGGAAAACCTAAATTGAGAGAGTGTCGGACATTCACAATGAATGTTTTCGACAGTCTCATCTTCCTATTCACATCCTCTACAGAGTGAAGTGTCAGACAGACCCAGTCTGTAGAGGTGTTTTCGTAGGTGGCAGTGACCGGTCTGAATACCCGTGGCTGTCCGAAGGTTCTGTCTGTTCATAGTCACGTATTTTTTGGCTACTTTGCTGTCCGGATACTGCAGCAGTTCCTTGGCAAGCCTGCAACCTTCTGCATCGTCCCATCTACCCTTAAATTTATCAAGGGAGTATTCCTTTATTAGGTCAATCATAGCCGACGCCGACAGACCAATGAAAGTGCCAGGTCCCAAGAGTTTTTGGGAGGCTCCTTCCTGGCTAGTGAGTCGGCAATGTGGTTACCTTTCGATTTACTGTGCCCCTTGATCCAGCCTAGAGTGACTTCATTGTTGCTACAGGCTTCGATCAGGGACAGGTGACACTCCAGTACTAGGCATAATTAAGATATGCACAACGGAGCTTTAATACTAGATACTCGCAGCGCTTAGAGAATATAATAATGTATTTTTTCTACTTCCGTCAGTAAAACCGTATCTAAAACACAAGTTCAACATTTGTAAATCGTCACTTTAAACACTAGTGCGAAAAGTCAGATCTCGTTTATCTTTTATTTCTCAAACGTCACATTAAGTGTATCTTCTGTAATTTATACTTAATATTCCATGATACTTTTGTAGTTCTGTGTCGTTTGATTTTGTGATGACACATCAGTCACTGCCTGTCATTTTGTGAATATAACTAAATAATATAATATAATATTAGTTGCTTTTTTTCTACCACCAATTTAAGCTAACCTAAGTTAAACTTAGCTAATCTACCGTTTGTTTTGCCAATGAAGTTAGATTTACTAAGATGAACTGACTTCCCCCCTTGCCTCTGCCAAGTATGCCGGATTTTTGACTTAGCAAAATTTCTTAGCTAAGTTTAATCGCGAATGCAAGGAAAGTCACTCATTTTTGACATAAAGATTCTAACCTCAAAAAACATATTTGGAATTCTTTTAATAGAATTCCTTTAAATTTTTATTTTTATTCATAATGGTTTACCTTCTTCGAGACCTGTTGTGTTGTTTCAAATGTATATCCAGTAAATCAATTTTTCGTGCAACCGGACGCAAAACAAGCATTTTGCAGCCGCAACAGAGGCCGCAAAATGATATTTTGCGGCCGTTACCCAGAGTGACGGCCGACAAAAATTTTTACGGCCGTTCCCATAGTGACTGCCGGCAAACTGAATTTTTACGGCCGTTCCCATAGTGACTGCCGGCAAA
>CAJUYI010005660.1:0-15229 GCA_910591695.1 Galerucella pusilla
ATTTTTTATTTTTTGAAATTGCAGTTCCAAAATACGGATCTGATTCGGAACGAGAAAGCAACGCTGGAGGTCATCCGGAATTGAATCACTCCCATTCCAGAGGCCACAGTCAACTATTCGTTTCACCTCGTTTCCATTATCCATATCAACCGCATCACATTCCCCATTTGAATCAATCCAAAGAAAGTTTCAGTTTTGAGCCCTTTCATCACATTCACAGTCCGTCCGCAGATGTTGCCACTTCCAGAAGACAACCCGATCTCTTGGAATCGGGTGGGACATTTCCGAGGAAAAACCAGAGGTTTCGTGTCCCCTCAAATCCTAGTGTAACTAGCAAAGTAAGTACCGGAAGTATTGAAAGAGGCAGCTCAGAACGCGGAAGTCCGATGCCAAGTTTTCTCGTCGAAGTACTCAGCAGTCCAGGAGATCATTCCGGACCGTCTTCAACCACTCACAAAGAATACTGCCCATGGGCACATAAACCTGTACCTGGGGAATTACGCAGGGTCCACATCGACAAATCCAACGAACCTTTAGGAATTCAAATTAATTGTCCAGAAACCGGTGGCATTTTCGTTTCTACAGTCAGTGAAAATAGTTTGGCCAGTAGAGTGGGCTTGCAAATAGGAGATCAGTTATTGGAAGTTTGTGGGATTAATATGAGAAATGCTACCTATAATTTAGCTGCTAACGTACTCAGACAGTGTGGAAATTCTATTACTATGTTGGTGCAGTACAGTCCGGATAAGTACCACGAACTCGGGGAACCGGAAAATTGCTCAGGTAACTTTTCTTTTAATTATTTTACAGACTATACAATTCTAAAATCTGGAATTGGTTATTTCATTCTAAAACAGGTATATAGCAATTGTAGATAAATCCATTTATTTATGTTCATGAGCGTAATGTTGTATAACCTTTTTTGCTGTCCAATTTTTTTTATAAATATACGGAATTTACTTATTAGCCTAGTCAACGTACACAAAATATCCGTAAAATGCCGCAAAAAAAATACAAAATTGTGTTGTGTTCCTCTTCTATCCAGTAATCTCCTAGGTGCTGTGCTCTAGGATTCTGAAGTGCTGTGCAGTTGGAAAGTATGTGGATGGAGGTTTCTTCTTCCATTCCACAAAATCTGCATTCTTCTTCCTCCACTATCTTGAGCTTTTTCAGGTGTCCATTCATGCGACAATGTCCCGTTGGAATCCCTGTTAAAACTCTTAGCGCAGTTTTACTTTGACTTATGCATTCTTTTGATCTCAGCAGGTTGTAGTCACCCAGAAGAGTATTTGATTGTATAAGCACTACTAGATCTTTCCAATGGTCAGATCTTCTCTTTTTCTTGGCTTTACTTATTTCTTCCAATATTACATTGGGGCTGATTCCGCAAAAGGGTTCAGGCCCCCAGAAAGGTATTTCAGTCCCCCTCTTTGCTGGTTCATCTGCTATTTCATTTCCTTCTATTCCAGTGTGTCCTGGAATCCATAGTAAGGTGACTATGTTATTCTCGCCTAGTTCATTGAATTTGTCTAGGCATTCCCACACCATTTTGGAACTGATTACACAAGAGCTCAGGGCCTTAATGGCTGCTTGACTATCCGACATTATGATAATCATTTGTCTTCTGTATCCTTTATCAATATTGAACTGGGCGCACTTTCTTATGGCGTGGATTTCCGCTTGAAAGATACTTGGGGTTTTTCCCAAGCTTTCAGAGTGTGTGGTTCCTGGCCCGAACACTCCTATCCCAGTTCCTTCTATTGCTTTTGAGCCGTCTGTGTACAATTGAATGGCATTCTTTCCAAGTCTGGTAATGGTTATTTATTTAGCGTATGGTTATAATTGGAATTAGAGGTTCAATGTCTTCAGCCATTCAATGGCTCCGTTTTGTAAATTCTTGATTTCTTCAATATCTCCGTTGTAGGCAAGAAGTGGACACTCCATCATGATGTGGTCTGTTGTTTGTTGAGGATGACCGCAGACACAGCTTTCAGTATCCGAGAGGCCCCATTTATACATCAATGAGTTGCAGCGGCCGTGATGAGTTCGAAGCCTGTTTAAGTTGCATAGCACCTTTCTTGGCAATTTATTTTCCAAAGGGCGGTCTTCACTGTGCTTAAAGTCGTAAATAGGGCTTTGTCGATTGGCTTCAAGCCATTGGTTTGACCAGGATTCGTTAATGTTGAAACCCAAGTCGTACAGTTGCTTGGCGAGAGGAATTGGTGGTTTTCGAGATCGTAGTCTTGTCTGTGGTACATTGCGTAAATCATGATGTAGTGGAATGTGAGGGTTTACTTGTATTTTAGTATATTCTCTTAGCAATGATTGTTGACGCTTACCAACGATCTTAGTACCCTTATGGACTATCTCAAGAGATGGCGCCTTCAACCAAGTCTTACAAAAACTGAAGTCTGTTGTTTCCACTTGAATAACCGATTGGCAAAAAGGAAACTCAAAATTAATTTTGGAAATCGTGAACTTAATCACAATTTTCACCCAAAATATTTGGGAATAACCCTTGACCAATCATTGACTTTTAAAGAACACCTTACAAAGACTGCGGCAAAATTACAAACACGAAACAACTTAATTCAGAAACTTTCATCTACTTCTTGGGGAGCAACAACGGATTGTATGCGTACAGCTGCGCTTGCACTTGTTTTTTCAACTGCCGAATACTGTGCACCAGTCTGGCTTAATAGCTGCCACGTTAAAAAAGTCGACACTCAGTTAAATTCCACAATGAGAATGATAACGGGGACTCTTCGATCAACTCCGCTGGAATGGCTACCTCCCCTAAGTCGCATAGCTCCTGCCAACTTGCGGCGTCTGGTAATGGTATTTGGATCCCATTCCTTCTTGTTGCTTAATTCCGTAGCGAATTTCTTTGAAAAGTTATATTTTTTCATCATACCGTCTTGTGGCATGTCCCAGGTTGTCTGATTTCTAAGAAGTGAGCAGGTGGTTTTTTTTATGATTCCCTCTTTACTTAGTCTGTATCTTGTTCTTTCTGCAACACTTTCCACCACCATATGTAGAGGGGTGAGGTTGAGAATCACTTCCATGGCTGCCGTTGGGCATGTTCTCATTGCTCCTGTAATGCATATACAGGCTAGTCTTTGAATTTTGGAGAGGTTTTCTCTCTTCATAAATAGGCTAGTTCTACTACTCCACGCAATGGCTCCATAAGTGATGATTGGTCTCACTATGGCAGTGTACATCCAACTTAGGATTTTTGGGTTACAACCCCAGTTTCTTCCTGCCAGATTTTTGAACAATTATACAATACTGGTACCTTCCTTTTTGGAGCTTGTTTCTAACATATTCAAAAATAATCTATTCTAGAAAAATAACAATCAATAACCGGTAAATACCAAATGTATTTAGTCGATGTGGTTAATAATGGTAATTGTCATCAACGTTCAGTGGACATTTCAATATATCTAGGACAAAATAAGATTGAAATTAATTGAAATTTTTTATTTAGATTCAACCACCGAGTCCGAGGAAGACGACGAAGAAGAAATAGACAACGAAGCAACGCCATGTAATTCGCCCAAGGAAGTTAGAAAAAGTTCTCTATTGCAGTTGAAACCTTCGCAATTAATGGTGATACAACGACAAGCTCAAAACGTCACCAACAACGGAAATTCTAGGTAAGCGCCAAATATCAAAATCCACAAACGGTTGTTTAAATTCAAACATCTTTCAAGGAGTTCCTCCGAGGAACCAAGATATCTCTGCATCGAGACATTGAAAACTTCCAATTTGGGTATATCATTGGTGGGCGGTAACGCTGCTGGAATATTCATCCATTCCGTTCAACCAGATTCATTAGCTTATCACGCCGGATTAAGGACAGGAGATCAAATATTAGAATATAACGGTAGCGATCTTCGAGCAGCTACAGCCGAAGAAGCTGCTTATGAATTGGCTAAACCCGCCGACAAAGTCACCGTTCTTGCTCACTATAGAATTGACAGTAAGTGAAAAACGTTAAAAATATTTAAATTATTTTATTAATATATTTTTTTTATAGAATACAACGAAATAAAAGACAAACCTGGCGATAGCCTTTACGTTAGGTGCGGCTTCGATCGTAGCGGCAACGAAATGACGGAACCACCTCAATTTTCCTTCTCCAAAGACGAAGTTCTCTACGTCGATAATACGATGTTTAACGGCGTACCTGGACAATGGCGAGCTTGGAAATTGGACGGAGAAGGACATCGTCAACAGTGCGGTATCATACCCAGTAAATATAAAGTAGAAGAAGAGTTATTGTTGAGACGTGGTGCCGGAGATCCATCGGAAGGTAATTTTTTCATATAGCCTTAATTAACCTTGATAACGGTAGCTGAAACACTATCGAAACGTTGGAATAAAAATATAAAAAATATTGTGGTTTACTTTTCCAACAAATAAAAATAATAATGAACCACAAGGAACAAACAGAAGATACTTCAACCCTTTTTTGATAAAACTATACATTACAATGTCTAATCGATAAAGAAGCATCAGCTGCAACTCTTGATTTATTCCCTAAAAAATTAAAAAATATGACAAAATATCCTGTTCCAATGGGATCCAGCCACACAACTTCATTCTCGTCACTCAATATACTTCAAATTAAAAATTAAAAATTTTATTTCAGCTCGATCGACTGCGACTGCGCGTCGTAGTTTTTTCCGAAGGAAAAAACACCAAAGGGGCGGAAGCGGTAGTTCCGGCTTGGGAACGTCAAGGGATTCAAAAGAATTGGCTAGTTTTTGTAATCTTTCACCCGGATGGTACTCGGACTCAGGTAATGATAAAAATTACTTTATTCGATAAACTTTTACCCCAAAAAAAATGTCTATTTAAAGGTTCGCTCCACGAAGATTTATCTCAATCGTCTTACCAACGAGTAGAACGTTTGCAATATCCCGAATTCCGTCCTGTAATAGTCCTTGGACCGTTGGCCGAATGCGTAGCCGATAAATTAGTCCAGGACTTCCCCGATAAATTCACTAGGGCTTCCACAGAATCCAGACGGTGTTCTCAAGCTCAATTAGACAGAGAATTGGCTGAAGGTTTAATTTTGGAGTACCGTAGAAGAGGATCTTGTTATGAATGTATCACCATATCCGCTGTTAGATCGGTACGTAAAATTTTCTTTCACTGATTGAACATTTTATAAAAAATAAGTTAACAGTCTTCACCATCTTGGTGTATAATATACTATTTAACATTTTTCAGGTATCTCAGACTCGTTTGCATTGCATGCTTGACGGATCTATTGCGATGGTTGAACGACTTCATCGTCATCATATTTACCCTGTAGTACTGTTGATAAAATTCAAAAGTACTAAACAGATTCGTGAAGTGAAAGACGCCAGATACAGCATCGATAAACTATCGGGTAAGGCTGCTAAAGAGATGTTCGAACACGGTCAAAAGCTAGAATTGGAATATCGTCATTTAGTGACAGCCGTCGTATCTGCAGGCGCTAACGTCGCTCATATTTGTGCTCAGGTTAAAGTCGCCGTTGATGCCGAGCACAGGAAGAGTCAATGGGTTCCTACTGCCGCTTCACATTAAATTTTCTTCTTTTTGGTCGATAGTTTATTGTTGTTTTTAAAAAAATGTTGATGCTGCATATTTTTTTGTTGTTTTCCAACTAATTGGTTTTTATATACGGGACATTCTACTCATTATTTTTGTTTGTTCAAGTAATCTCAACATTTTATTGAAAACAATTTTGAACATTTTCTGTTTAAGTTTGTTATTTTCGACGGGAAACGTTATAAAAATTTTGTTAGACTGATTTTAATGTTATTTTAGATGTTTTATTGTGCTGTTTTCATTTATTTATGATTCGATTTAAAATAAAATTGAATCGCATATAAGAATATCGACGTTTTCTGTTTTGGAATTAGTTGTGAAAGTATTAAATATGAGATTTTTTAAAACATTTTTTTTATTACTTTTAATTTTATTTTAAGAACAAAAAAATAGTCCCAAATTTTGAAGGTAAAAACTGAATCTCCCCTAAATTTTTGGTTAAAATACTCAATTTCGTATCAAATTCAAATCGTTAATTTTTTTTTTCCTGTCCAATCCTTCTGGACCGCAATGAAATCCGTAAATATGAATCTATATTTTTTCATGATATTTCATTTAAATTCATATTTGATGCAGCTGCTTTAATATTTTGTTTGAGATTCGATTTTTTTTGACAAAGCTGAAAAATTAATAATTACCAATAATTGATTTTACATTCTAAATTATTTATGATTATAACAAGGATTGCTAAATGTTTTTCATGTCAATATAAACAATATACTCTGAACGTATGTAATAATATTTTTATATAGAAACATGTATACACATATAAAACAACTTTTAGAAAAAATTTACCCTTTTTTGTGTCACGAACGTATATAAATTTTATAATTGTTTCGATAAACGATTATTTATAAACATTATTTTTATTTCAACCCAAACCACACTTGGAATGGCCATGGACTCTTGGCTTTGCAAAAATAAACGGTAAGGAACTTAAAACTTCCATCAATCCTGCGAAATACACGTATTTTACCGCCAACCAGCTTGTGGAACAAACCATAAATTGCTTGGTATTGTAACATCCCTTCTAGCCAGCGATGAAGGGTTTGAGATACTAAGGAGCACAGGACAACCATAGTGCGTGCCCAAGGGTTTAAAGGTCGGGGGACAAGTCTTCACCGGCCCTCGGGCCAACTTCGTGACGGCCTACACCGTCGAGCATTTGACCTGTGGTGCTGTGAAGCCGGACCCAGCATTTCCAGATATCTAGCGACCAACCTGAGGGACCAGACTAAGCCTTCCTATAACTTGTGGGGTAGTTGACTATTGTTTTCTATCTACTCGTGGAACTCATGTGGACATCGCAAAAAGCAATCCTTTGGAGGTAGTTATAACCTCAACCTCAAAAAAGTATCCTCAGGACAGTCTGGAAGAGAAACCACTTCAGCGTGTCACAAATTACTAATGGAGCAGGAAGAAATAAAACCTTCGTGAAGTCTTTGTAAATCGTTTCATAATGTCTGCTTCATTTTTTCTCCTTGTGAATATCTTCTGGTTGTGCAGATTGTGAGTATCTAGCATTTCTAGCCAAATGTAGTGGACTCTCGTCTTGCCCAAGGTGCAGCAAACCTGAGAAAATTCCATCGGCTTCTGGTTCCTTAGTAAGTCGGACACTGCCTCTTCCAGTCCTTTTCCTAATGTATGGAATAATAATTTTATTGCTGCTGAAGTCTTCTTATAGACCACCAAGATGGATTTTTAGCAGCGGCAGCATTTTTATTATACCGGTTAAGAGTGAAAAACTAATTTTCTTGTAAGTCACTTAAGGGTATATATCTATTAGTATCCTTGGTGCATACAAACTTTTTTCTACGCCCATGTCTGTAAACGTCAAAAGTCGCACTGTCAACATTCCTTGTAAATGACATTTAACAATAACATGCAGGTAATGAGATCTCATAAGATACATGTGCGTTTTGAGAAGAATACTTAAACTTCTTGGTTTAATTAAATTACAATCAAATTTTTATTCACGTATTACTTTATATGGTTTATTTACATACTTTTAATCAATAAAAAAATATAAAAGCTTTTAGCATTAGAGAAATACATTTTAGATTAAAAGAGCGATGCCCCTAAATGTCGGCAACACATTATACAATTTCTAAAAAAAATTATAATACGCGTTTTCTTGATATGGAAATAAAAGCGTCATCTCATTTGTGCTGTCAATTTTTGTAACAAAATATAGTATCCGAACATTTTCTCAACTTTACCTACGAATATGTCTGTTAGTAGTAAAAAAGATGAAATTATGAGCACTCAGAAGAAAATATATGGGCGTAGAAAAAGTATAGTACGTTACGCGAGTTGTAATTCATTTCGTGCGTTCAATAATGAATATTGTATTTAAATTTGTTGCAGGAAATTTAGTTATCAGCGGAACCCAGCGGAATTGCCAATTATATGTAAATACAACCAAATAATATATATGAATATATAATATATGTGAATTTATATTTTGTTAATAAATTAATCGAAAACTGTTTTTTTGCACCAACTTTATATGTAAATGGTACCTAAGTATAAAAACACAATAAAGCACTGGTATATGTCATTAAATATACTCTTTATCATTTGTCTATACTCAATAATATTCAAAGTATTATTTGTACATAAAATATAAATAGTGTAGCTTATAAATTTATCAATTTTGTTCAATATTTATACCTACTGCATGATAACTTGAAAATTCCATTCTTTTTAAATCTATGAATAAATTACGTTGCATTTTTATCGGAACATTCAAAAAATAAATAACTACGATTGTACAATACAACTAATTGTTTATCATTACACAATTTATATGTAATACAACTGGACTGAATAAAGATCAAAGTTCACTATTAAAGTTACTGTCTGTTCGGAAGAATTCATTTGACAAATATAGCCAACAGTGGTTTATAACGACTTATCTAAATTATATTCTATATTTAAATGCTCCATTAACACATTAGTCTTCGATAATAAACAGATAGGTACCTACTTATACTTTTTTTGTTATGATTATTTTGCCGTGTTAAAAAATAAGTATTCTTAGGACGAATTACTTGCAAGGTAAGTGTACTTAATATTGTTAATTTTTTTTATAATTATACCATAGTCGTGAATAATACTCTGTTCAATAATTATATTATTCTACAACTGTGTATCTCATGCTAAAAATCATTGTGATTTCTTCTAATACTATCAAGACATTCTACTTCGATAAAAACAATAACTATTTCTGTTATTGTACATTATAACTTTGTCGAAGATTCCTACTGGTTACCTGATAAGTATAATACAATTTGGTTTAAAATATTATCATACCTACTCATAATATTCGGTACACACCTCGTATTAAAATTATAATTCTTAAATTTCGCGCTTTTTTATTAAGCTGCGCAAAAATCGATTATTTGCTATTTCAAATTCTAACGATTCTAACCTCGAATTTCCACATGGTTACATAAACAATTATAAAATGGATTTTCAATGATCTCATTGAATATCAACTTTATACGGAATATTAATGATTGATTCACCTAAAATTATTTAACATTTTAAAACAAACATTCAAAATCGCACATTGTGTAGATGTATGTATATAGATATATGGTAAAAATATTCAAAACAAAAGAAAATATTAAATTCGAAAGTAAGTATAAGCTTAATAATATTGAATTTCCAGATTATCTTATATATATACATAATTAGGTATGTTGTTTATTTAAGACAGCAAAAAATCCTTTTTTTATAGGAGGTAACAACTTTCAATTTAATTAGTTGAACATTGTATGTACTGTGGTAGAACGTAGAAACCAAAACACCACTCACTGGCGCCTGCCTTGGAGGTTACTTTTAAAACTGATAAAGACCTACTTGAGAAGTGATAAGCCAAAAGAGACAATCAGCTCTGTTAACTAACTATGACATAATCTTGAATAGTGTCAATAATGCTAAGAGCTGATAATTGGTTGATGTTATTTTTGGGTTTTTTATTATAAATAAATCTCATATTCTCATACATCAGTCTCATTATATTTAAAGTTTTATTTCTAATTCTAACTAGGAAATTAAATGTTATTTAGTCTAGCAACCCCATTGAGGAACGATAATTTGACTTGTCTTAAATGTCCAATATAGTTTACATAGTCATAATAACATATATTATCAAGGTTGATAATTTTAAAAACTTACCAGTTTAAATAAAAACGATATAGTGTATGTAATTTAAATTATTTTTATTTTCAGATGGATGAAATAAGCAATGTTCGATACAGGAACAAATTCCTTTATTATTGTAACTATATAACTGTTGAACCGACAATGATATTGTACATGATGGCATTTATGTTGACTAGTGTTGTTGAACAATCATTTTATGTTTACAAAGCTTGTACAGTAAATCACAGTTTTAATACAACCATATGCCATAACATAAATGAACCAGTGTATAAGAATATCACTAAAGAAGTGCAGGTAATGCTCTTACAAAATTAAAATACCTTTTTTTGTACAAAATGTTTCAGAAAACTGTTGCAAAGTTTCACATATGGAACAACATCGCGGGTCACTTGGTACCTATAGTATTAGCATTTTTCATGGGTGCCTGGTCAGATAAACGAGGTAGAAAACCACTACTAATTATAGGCCTTTTTGGAAAGCTGTTTTTCTCATTAATGATCATTGTAAATAGTTTACAAACTGAGTGGCCGTTGGAGTATGTTATATTTACAGCCACTTTACCTAGTGCTCTAACTGGCGCAGATGTTGCTATTTTTGCAGCTGCATTTACATACATTGTAGATATTTCCTCTACTAATAATCGTACTATACGTGTTACTATACTAGAGGTTTGTTACTTGGCAACAATGCCCATAGGAGTTGCTTTAGGCAAGTATTACTTTTTATTAATTGTATTAAAGAAAAACCTTTTTATATTCATTTTAGGTTCCTACTTATTCAATTATGTAATAAGTAAATCTTACACATACATGTTTGTTATTAATAGCTCTCTGTTGGTGTTAGCTATTTTATACTCTGGGGGCAGATTAAAATGGAGAAGTGATTCCAGACAAAGACCTTTATCGGAAGCAGATAATAAACTCTTAGATTTCTTTGACTACAATCATGTTACTGCAACAGTCAAAGTATTCAGCCTCAAACGCCATAATAACAGACGAACTTACCTGTGGTTATTATTAATAATGATGGCTCTGTATACATTTCAGAGAGACGAAAGAGAAATAATGTTTTTGTATTGTCAGTTAGTATTTAGTTGGACAATTGAACAATTTAGTTTATTTAGAACTGTACAATCTGGTTTGCAAGATGTGATTCTTTTGATAGCCATTCCAGTGATGAGTAAGCTCTTAGGTTTTAGAGATACTGTTATTATTATTATTGGGGCTATGGCACATGTAGTGGCGAGGATATTTTACTTTACCGCAACTGTTCCGACATTTTATATAGGTAAGTGTACGTCAAAAAGTTATCTTTTTATCCTTAATTGTATAATAAAAATGATACAGTTACTATGATTTAATTTTGTGTAAATTTTAGGTGGAGTTTTTGCTTCTTTTGGTCCTATAGTGGCACCTGTAATACGATCTCTTGTTTCAAAAATAGTTCCAATGTCAGAAAAAGGTGAGTTCAAAAGCCAATAATTATTGATAACATTAGAATAAATGTTTTATTTACATTCTAGGTAAAGCATTTGCTGTCCTATCAGTTGCTGATAATGCTGTACCATTGATATCCGGCACTTGCTACAATGCTCTTTACCAATTATGTATTAATTTGAATCCAGGAATTATCTTTTTTTTGACAGCGTCCACACAATTAGGTGTTTTTTTCTTAGTTTTGTAAGTGACCTTTTTTTAGTTGAATTATCGGAAAATCATAGTTTATTTTTGAATTTTAGGTACATTCATCTTAAAACTGGACGACATGAATTTGAAGTTGAAAGTATTACACCTGAAGAAACGGTTAGTAAAGAAAATGATGAACTTTTTAAGGAAAAATGTAGTACCTAACGATAAGATACTATACGCTTTTTGTATTTTGTTAAATTTCTTTTAATGTATTTTTTAATAAAATTATTCAAAATGTAAATATTTAATACTACACTGCAAGCGCACCAATATATCCTTTTATCACAGTCGCCTTATGGCTAGGGCAAGTCGACCCAGTCTAAAATACGGAGGGAGCTCGGAATCTCGTATTATAATATATTTGTTTGAAAAAGAACTGATATAGCTAATAATAGAATCGTTTTTCATATTCCATATTTAAAAATCTCTGACAAACATTACGAGGTACAAAAAATATGAAAACCAAGACATAGTTTATTGGAACAAATTACTGGTAAAGAACATGTGGGATAATACTTAAAAAGTATGACTTGGATTGTCAAGCAATCAAGGCTGGAATGTGCCCCTCATAGATGGAAGTTTGTCCCCTACGGCTGGAATAGAAAATATAATCAATCGGCGGAAAAGTCTCAACCATCGGAAAATATCCCGAAAATGGGAAACAGCATAGCTTGCATATGTCTTTTGAAAGAACTACCAGCTTGCAAAGGAAAAAGGGCAGGAAAAAATTTAGAAAATATGACGGGTCATATCTCACCTATGTCTTCTGAAAAGTCAAGGCTGCGAGCTGCTTCTACTAGATGAAAGTTTGTCCCCCATGTCTCGAAGATGACCCCGCAGTTAGTAGAAAATATAGTCAATCGGCGAAAAAGTCTACAACCGACGGAAAGTATTCACCACCGGCTTACAGGATATTTTCTACCGGTTGCACCCTTTCAGAAGTTTGTCTTTACTTTACTGGTTAAGTGCAGTAAGAAAATCTAAATATTATCACTCAGACAGACGAGGTGAAACCCATAGATAAAAAAACCTATGACATATTTGGAACTTTGATGATTTTCTAATAGATGTCTCTTATATTGGTAACCATAGATAACCGACTTAGTGGAGTATGTTCAGTGTTGTTCCTGCTATTACGTTCGTAATAGATCTATTACCTTTTAACCATATCACGTTTTGATAGCAATATATTACCTTTTCATGAATGATGCATGGAAGGTGGCCATGAGTTATATTATGATTTGGCAATGACATTTGCCCACAGGTAAGGGACAAAAGAGTCTAAAAGTGAAGTAAATAATTTTATGTTCTAAGAAATTTGAAATTTCATTACCCTATAAGTAAACCCCTTTATCCTCTTTATATTTGATGTATATTTGCAAATAAAAAGAACAACATTTTTCCTAGGAACAACGCTGTATTGCACTAAAGAACTATAATTTCTTTCATTTAATGTTTTTGAATTTTCTTGCTAATCAGAATTGAGAATAAATTTCCTTAAAGCGCTTTATTTTTAATATGATAATAATGTTAATTAATACTTTATTTTGAAAGCGAAATTTTCGATTTTCATAGTTTTTCTGCTAAAAAATTAAACCTAACGATGAATTTGTTACTGGATTTATTTCAAGTAAAATAAGTTTCGCGCACGCAGAGAATTTTCTATTAATTAACGAATTTGGTATAGGCAACCAAACATACACCAAATCTGCATAATATGATTAGACCTATGAAAGTTTCAAGCTGTTGAAAATAGTTACTATATAAGATACCTTGTACAGTTGACAGGAATGTTTTGGAACTATTACTAAAGGATATTAACAATCTCGAACGTTGAAATAAATCGATTGTTGTATGTATGTGTGATTTTTGGGGTGACATTCACTGAGACCTAAAAGATCTATTGTGCCCCCTTACTTCTACTCAATTTCTGAGGAGAGTCTCGGAAACTAGTAGTTCCTTTAGTCCTATTTCCCGGAGGAATTTTAGGATGTCTGCAGGCTTCAACTTAGGCAAATGTTCCTCTTCTATCCAGTAATCTCCCAGGTGCTGTGCTCTAGGATTCTGGAGTGCTGTGCAGTTGGAAAGTATGTGGATGGAGGTTTCTTCTTCCATTCCACAAAATCTGCATTCTTCTTCCTCCACTATTTTGAGCTTTTTCAGGTGCCCTTTCAGGCGACAATGTCCCGTTAGGATCCCTGTTAAAACTCTTAGCGCAGTTTTACTTTGACTTATGCATTCTTTTGATCTCAACAGGTCATAGTCACCCAGAAGAGTCTTTGATTGTATAAGCCCTACTAGATCTTTCCAATGGTCAGATCTTCTCTTTTTCTCGGCTTTACTTATTTCTTCCAATATTACATTGGGGCTGATTCCGCAAAAGGGTTCGGGCCCTCAGAAAGGTATTTCAGTCCCCCTCTTTGCTAGTTCATCTGCTATTTCATTTCCTTCTATTCCAGTGTGTCCTGGAATCCATAGTAAGGTGACTATGTTGTTCTCGCCTAGTTCATTGAGTTTGTCTAGGCATTCCCACACCATTTTGTAACTGAATACACAAGAGCTCAGTGCCTTAATGGCTGCTTGACTATCCGACATTATGATAATCCTTTTTCTTCTGTATCCTTTATCAATATTGAACTGGGCGCACTTTCTTATGGCGTGGATTTCCGCTTGAAAGATACTTGGGGTTTTCCCAAGCTTTCAGAGTGTTTGGTTCCTGGCCCGAACACTCCTATCCCAGTTCCTTCTATTGCTTTTGAGCCGTCTGTGTACCATTGAATGGCATTCTTTCCAAGTCTGGTAATGGTATTTGGATCCCATTCCTTCTTGTTGCTCATTTCCGTAACGAATTTCTTTGAAAAGTTATATTTTTTCACCATACCGTCTTGTGGCATGTCCCAGGTTGTCTGATTTCTAAGAAGTGAGGAGGTGTTTTTTTAATGATTCCCTCTCCACTTAGTCTGTATCTTGTTCTTTCTGCAACACTTTCCACCACCATATGTAAAGGGGTGAGGTTGAGAATCACTTCCATGGCTGCCGTTGGGCATGTTCTCATTGCTCCTGTAATGCATATACAGGCTAGTCTTTGAATTTTGGAGAGGTTTTCTCTCGTCGTCAATAGGCTAGTTCTACTACTCCACGCAATGGCTCCATAAGTGATGATTGGTCTCACTATGGCAATGTACATCCAGCTTAGGATTTTTGGGTTACAGCTCCAGTTTGCTCCTGCCAGATTTCTGCACACCATTATAGCCATTTTTGCTTTGTATGTAATCTCCTTTTCGTGTTTGTTCCACAGGAGTTTACTGTCTAAAGTTAAACCTAGATACTTGACTTCTTGTCTCCATTCAATCTCGTTCCCATCAAGTTTTATGGTTTTGAGGTTGAGTTTTCTTTTCTTAGTGAAGGCTATCAGGATGGTTTTAGTGGGGTTGATGCTAAGTCCCACTTGCCTACACCAGTTATTTGTATAGTTCAGACCCTTTTGTACAATATCACAAAGGGTGTTTTCGAATTTTCCCCTGGCTGTTATGACAAAATCTGTTGTTAATCGACCAATTGAGTCACAATGTTGATCTATGTCCAATAATAGCAATATAATGGTTACAATGAAAACAGTTACTTCCTAAACACATTCTATTTAATCACATTCTAAAGATAAATGTAAGATAACCATGATCGACAAAATGTCAGTAACGAATTATACATTGAGGGCAATTGGACAATTGAACATGTGCAGTTAAGGAACCTAGAGTGATTTTCAG
>CAJUYI010005661.1:0-10315 GCA_910591695.1 Galerucella pusilla
TGAAATGAAAGAGCTTGTTGCGAGGTTTTGGTAGAATTTAAGGAGAAAAATGAAAATAACCGAACATAACCTTACAGAACCCCATTTAACAAGCGATTATTGAGCAGCTCTATAAAAATTGCGGTACCTATAGAATGTTATGAAACTATTTTGAATTTAAATAATTTATTTTTTATCTTGAATTTATTTTCTTCTTCGTTAATTTACAACAAACAACGGCAACTACAAAAAAATTTCAAAGGAATTTCATTACAATTTTTCATCCTATTTCACTGTTTTTGTAACAAAATTAACCAGTTTTTTTCCAAACACTATAAAGAGTACTAGAAATAATCGAAGAAACGTTGCCGATACAGTTATACCTGAATAGAATGCAGCCTTGGTCAACATACCATTCTTCATTTTTATTTTATTTCATTAAATACAAATAGACGGTGTTGGCCAGATGTGATGCTGGTAGCAATAGCTTCCTTTAAAATTAAAATGGGTACACGGTGACCAAAATATACCTGACGTACTAAAAATCTAAATATTTATACAAGGTTGGAATACAGTATGGAACCAAGTTAATATCTTTAAAGCGGAAAGGAAAATATTTACGAAGCTTTGCAAATCTATTCTCTCTTTATTAGAATTATTCTTTATTCCAAATATAAATGTGGGGGTTGTGTTTTAAGTGTTGCATATAACAGCATTGTTGGAGTCTGTCAAAAAATATCAAATTTTAAAATTTAGTTGATAACGCCAAAGTTTCAGACTGCCGCATCTAAAGAAATTTTAAAGTTGATTTGTCAGCCGAAAAATGAAATTAAGCCGAGACATTTTTTTACAATTTCAAGGACAAGAATGCCTTGCCGAATTAGTTTCTGCTTTTGGCAATGGAGCACCACATCAGTCAGCAATTTTTCTCATTAGTGTGGACAATTTAAACGTGTACAGATTAATCTTAGCGACGTTGCAAGAACAGGTCCACCAATAACGGCAAACTCCCAGAAAACACCTAGTCTAGACTGGTAAGAATTTGGACCATGGCTGTTTTTGCGAAATTGCCTCAATTAGAGTCAATTGGTGTTAAAGCAACTATTTCTCTGCAAGATCAAATAATTGTTACGGCTGATTGGTACATATGAATTTGTTTGCTGGAAGTAATTGCTGATTTTCGAAAAACCAGCCCGAACAACGAATGATCATCTACTAAGGCAATACAAGTTTCCTCAAAGCTTCATAAACATAATTGAGTTCTTAAAGCGTGGTCAAAGGAACCAATCTCCAGAAGATGCAGTCATAACCTTTAAAAACTTTTTTTTTTTATTTTTTTTTATTTTTCACATACACTGCGTCAACCACTTGGGTCATTGGCAGTTTAAATACATATAGGATTCACATAAAAAAAATATAGAGTCTAGAGCTTATAAATGTTAATCGACTTCAGAAATTTTAGGGTTTTATCTAATTTATCCGTAAGAGCTGTCTTTATATTATCCGAAACACCACACAAATTACGCATATGATTAAGATGAGGGCACTCTGAAATAATATGCTTCACAGATTTAACGCACTGGCACCGATCACACATAGGAATCTCTTCTTTGGAGATCAGGTATTGGTGGGTTATTCTGGTGTGTCCAATTCTAAGCCTAATAGTCTTCACCTGATCGGATCTATTGTTTGGTAAGGAAGGAGCTTTAGATACATCGGGTATTATTTGAGAAAGTTTATTTTGCATGTACTTTGCATGCACTTTATTTTGCATGTACCAACAAGTTCCAAGGGATGCAAAAATGCATTTCTCTTCGTGGAGAATACTTTAAAAAACAATAGTGGTCCCAAAAATCCCATCCAATAAAAACATACTATAACAATCTGAATTAATTACAGATATTCCCAATTTGAAATCACTGAAAAACATTCTCACCTTTTTTTATAATCAGTAATAATATAACAAGAGAGTGAGAATAAATTGAAAATAATTTGACACAGATTTTTTCAAAACTTGTTGCCAGGCAATAGTGACGAGAGCCCGCAGGACTCGAGTGGCTATTTTCAAATGGCAACAAGTTTGAGCAAAATCTGTCAAATTATTTTCTAATTTATAGAACTCGCGAGTTATATTTGACTAGATTATTTTTTGATACACAAATTTTTACAATAAAAAAGATCAATAAAATTATTGAAAAATTTAATTCTTTTCTTTTCATGTTATAAGCCCAATCTTTCAAAATCAATGCCAGAGTAGCTGTTGTAGTAGATTGATCCAGAATATAATTTCTTTCTTTGTGAAGGTCTTACATTGTCTCCATAAAAACTGATTAGAGTATTTTTCGAAGTAGTTTCTAAAATATTTCTGCATCAGAAAAGGTACTAAACTAATAATTTTCACCCATTTTATATATCGCGTTGACACAATTAGGTAATTATTTTGACAACTATCTGACACTTGCTAGGCAAATAAAAGCCACAGTGATTATTCCGGAGAATAATCATAAGCGATTTAATCCCACTATAATAATGACATAATTGGTTGAAACTCACCCTTGTGACAAATAAAGAAGCATTTCATTGGTTTTAATTAACATCAAAAAATAATCAACATAAATGACCAGAGATCTTAGTACGTCTCTGTTTGTTGATGAGATTTCATTTCATCGTATAACTGGATGATGATGTCAGGTAGGTAAATGATAGAGCCGTAACAGATAATTGTATAAGAATGTGTATTCATGTCAACCTACTTTATACATGTGATTATTATAAAACAAACGTAACTATCATCATTTTCAATAAAGACTCATGTTATCATAATATTTACCGTATATATGATTCGTTAATTTGTCTACAATGGTCGCGTTCATCTCAACAAAATTGGATCAGGTAGCGAATTTTGGAGTGATCCATCGTTTTTTAATCCTGCTGAATTTCTTATTATGATATAACAGCATAACCTCATTTTATCTGATATATGACTTAAATAATTATTTATTCATTATCGATTTCAATTTCGTTCAATAGTTCCTACTGGTTTTCATTCATTTTCAGGTTACAAAATATCTTGAATTAAAAATATTATGTCATTTTATAAGTTTATCAACATGATATTTGTCATAATAGTAGTTTGTACAACTAGCGCACAGAGAGTCACTTTTCCCACGAGCGCAGAAGTTTGCTCGCAAATCTAACGAGTGGGAAAAGTGATTGGCGTACAAGTTGTACACATTATTTTTTTTACAAGCACATTTATTAATGAAAGAAAAACAGTAATTTATATAGTTATTTTATTTAAACTCTGAACAGAAAGAACTTACAATATGCTATATTGTTTTTGATATTTCTCTTTCGAAACCTCAGGTAACAAGTTTTCGGTTGCAGTTTGAGCCTTTTCGATAATATCTGGAAGAGTTTTTTCAATGTCCGAATTGGACAACTTAAGAGATAAATTATTTTGATCTTAGTTCATAAATCCTAAAATAATGCTTAATAGGTTATAACTATTAAATTAAAATAAATAATGAAATAAATAGTTTACTTACTTTTGGTTCAAATTTAAAAATTGTACAACAATAAGAAATTCACTATTAGGTTGAATTGTCAAAAAAAGTTGACAGGTCATGGGTAGCTTTGTTTGACATTTCGGTGCGGAAAAGTACCATAGCGTGTACTTTTCGCATTACTTTTCCAACGGTTATCAAGAGAATAAAGAAAAAGACTACTATGCGTATAACAATTTGTGTAGAAAAGCGTGTTTTGCATACTGGTACTGGTACTGTAATTTTGCAAGACCAACAACAAGATCATACATACATTAGCTAGACCAAAACCAAGGCCAAGAATGTGAGACCAAGACCAAAGTGTCGACTAAACTGAGAATAACAACTTTCGTTTTAAATAGGATATATGTTAATATTTATTTCAACCTCAATATATGCTGGTGATAATTTATAATTTATAGTTATCCAAAGACTCGAAAATTTTGCAAAACAATGGTAGGTAGTGAGTAACAAAATGTCATCATAATTCTCATATATAAAGTTCGATTTAAAAGCATACATTCGTATGAATCTCGTTTGAATTTTTTCTATACGCTCGATACTAGTTAGAATATTTGGACTCCAAATGGTAGATCCATAGTCCTAACTATCCTAGCTAATTTATAAAAGTTTGTTACAATGCCAAACATTTTAGTTGGTCACATACGGATATTAAAATGCATCTTGCAATCGAATATAGCTCCTGGATCCTTACAATTTTATCTTTATTCTAATGGATTCTTATTGGTTAATAGGGTACAAGCATAAATTTTGCTATTGGTGGGAATTGACGCTTTATCAGGTCTCCTAACACCTTGCATGCCTATTTTTTCAAAAAAATATGAACTTTACTTTTAAAACGACTTTAAAAATCATAAAATTTGAAAGTCCGCCAAAACGCGCTTTACGTCATAAAGATGGCTGCCCCATGGTGTGACGTCATTTGTTTACGTTCTTATTCGTGTATCACGCTCTGAGTTCTTGTGACCTAATTTGTTTCTGAAAGCTTTAAAAATGGATAAAGCCGAAAAAACTTTGTATTCCAAGTATTGCATTGTTCTAGTGTGTAAATCAACGTCTATTAAAACTCCAGACAAAATATTTGTTACTTTACCTGGTGGCGCAAGCAAAAATACACTTAAGAGAAGGGCATTACTTTTGTTTGTGAAGACATTTTAATGTAAGTACCTACTTCTATGCTGGTAATTTTATTCTTAAATAGTTTGAGGTTATGTACCTATATGTCTAGGAATCAACCATAAAAACATTATTTTCTTACGACCACGCATCGAAATATGGTTATATTATATGAATAAAACATAGTTTAAATCGTACTTACGATAATGCTTTAACTCCTCTTATTTCCTCTGTATTAAAGCAGCTGTTTAACTTCATAAATTCAAGCAGCATAAATGAGTCTACTTTGGGCAAGTTATCAGTTTGTGCTTTCAAAAAACCTTCGCTAGCCATATCTTTACTCACAAAATATGAAAGAATCGTCACTGAACACTGAACTAGTAAATAAAATATATTCTTCCAAAAGTTTTAAAATATCCTCGGAAATATCGAATATTTATGTCCACTTTCCACTTAACGTTGACTTTTAGAAATAAAAAAAGTACACACAAACACGTAATGGTCTCAAACAAACATATAAATGATATTTTTACGTCGATGAAGCAATTAATAGTTGATTAAAATACATTATAAACACACAACTACACATAACCTAATGCAATACCGGCCATATTGACATAAGTGAACACAAGAGATATGACATCACACGTATCATCGGTAGCGTTCGGAAATACTCGGGTTGTGGTCGTTGTGCATTGAAATTTGAATTTTATTTTAAAATTTGGGAGTAATTTCCAATGGAATGGTTTATTTCCTATTAGTAATTTTTGATATAATATTTACTATTATAAATTAATATCCAAGCAAAATATAAAATATGCGTGTACTCTATTGAGTCCCCTAAATAATAATAATTTAAGTAAGTGTGAAAAATCACTTCCTATACTAAAATAGTATATTGTATACCTAGGCGATAGAAGATATGCAGCCGAGCCTGGCCACTTCTTGAGGCCTGGAAAAGCACTTTACTGCCATGGTTTACACATAATTTTTTATCCTACACAATAATTGTTGGTAATATTATTTTTATAAAAATTTTATTTTATAAGATGAAATTCAGCATTGGTTTTATCCTACACAATAATTGTTGGTAATATTTCATATGAAAATTGTATTTACCTTATACTCACGCTTACACATTACATTATTTCATCTGATTCAGGCTCCATAACTTCAAACATATACGACAAAATACGACAACTTATGATTGAACTCACAGACAATGACAACTACTAACTATTTTTCAAAGACAGCGACCGCTCAACTAAGAAGAAACAACTACTTCTCGAGCTTTAGGCTCCGTCGGATATTGGATTACACTTCCGTTACTGTAAGACATGTATTGATTATGATTTAGGGTATTCTTCAGTCCGTGATTAGGCTTTAAGCTCGCGGACGGATAACATATACCTTGTACTGATGAGGCGCAAAGACGCAAATATCTACCTAACCCCGTTTGACTTTCTAGTGTAATCCAATATCCGTCGGTGCCTATAGCCCGGGAAGTAGTTATTTCTTCTTAGTTGAACGATCACTGTCTTTGAAAAATAGTTTACAAAACTTATAAAGCGTTGGAATAATTATTATTCTGTAATATCTACTTCCTATACTATTTTTTAATGTGTGTTAAAGCTTTCCTGTAACTTTCCAACAAAATTTTGATTTTTAAACGTTTAACTTGACACAAATGCATCGATTAGTATCCAGTATGGTCCCATATTTCTCAGTTAAGTCCCATTAAAAATGGTTATCTACTCGTTGAAATCTACAACGGTATTTTCGCATCCACATATGAATGAAACAAATTCTAGAGCTGCTCAGCGGATTCAATGAGTCAGTCAGTCAAGTTACCTAGTAGAAGTAAATAAACAAAACGGATACAAACGGCAGGATGTGGGTCACTTGTTTCGAAGACGAACTGCATTTTTAATGTTCATCTGTGGTGGTGCTCCTATCGAGCGCACACGACGAAAAAGAAAACGTTTATTATTTTGCTGACTAGACATATTTAATAGGACTATTGGTTATAAGAAAGTTATTGAAAGGTTTTTGTAAAAAATAATGCGTAAGGACCAATTTCTTGAATGTTTGTTTACTCATTCGCTAACCGGATGTGAACTAAAAGTTTATTTATACAGTGTAGTTCGATTTACTATAAGATGTGTTTTTTTAGTTTTTTTTTCAAACTCGATGCCAGATCTTGTGGAACGAAAAATGACGTTTGAATACATGTTTAGCGCCAATGAAACGAAAAAATGTTGAATAGCGTTAAAAAAAATAATGATGGAATATACTGCAGGTTTTTGCCTAACTGACAGATTAAATTCGGAGGTAAACTAAGCTTTGTTACCTTATGAAACTAAGGCAAAATGAATTAATTTTAAACAGACTGGGAAAAAGAAAAATTAGGGCGCCACTAATTTTCTCTCCTAAAAGAAAATTAGAAGAAAAATCGAATTTAAAGGTCAGCTAACTTTTAATCTGTTAATTAAAAAAATAACTTAACGTTTTTGTATATTAAATAAAACTGAGTAAAAAAAATGTATATAATGTCTGTCGTGAAATTTACAAAAAAAATTTGTGATAAAGGGGTTAGTAATCATAACAAAAAAATATCAATATGTTAAACACAATCTCCTGGATCTACAAAATTATGTCGCACTACTTTTTGTTGAACTACTATCCCTGAATTCTCAAAATATTTTAATTTGTCCATTATTCACCTAGTTTAATAATAGAAAATTATTAACCACTAATAGAGAAGTTCAACTCCTCAGTTGGCTAGAAGAAGCAATAATTGTCAACTTCACAGCTAGTAGTGTTTTTTGTGCAACTCGAAAATACAAAATAAATAACGGAAATTTAACATAAATGTTAAACATCACTTTGCTTAAATACAAAGACACGGTGGATGGATTTGTACAAAGCAAACATTTGCCTGGATTGGGAATTTAGGTTTAGTACGCTGCTTTTCACCGCACTGTTAACAACCAGTACCGTACTAATGACTGAATACGAATTTTTTTTACAATAAAATTTGAGTTACTTCATGGTCCATAACAGTGACAATTTAAATTTTATTGGGCTGCGATGGACGCGATGGTTTATAAACAATGGGTAATATACGTTATTTGATTGTAATGAAATTAACATGGAGCTTTTGTTTAGTTAGCAGAGCCGTACGCTACGATATTTAAAAGAAGTGAAATGGGGTTGTTGACATATATTTCAAGCCAATCAAGCTGAAATTGGGTACACACATGAATCTCTGAGACCCGACAAAAAACAAATAATGAACTTTCAGTATGGGGTTTTTAGGAGAGAGGGCAATAATTGGTTGATGATAAAAGGGCTCTACAATATGTGCAGTGTGACATATTAATTGGAAGAAATTGTTGAGCAATTTTTTATAGGAGTGAAATGTATCTTCACCTCACAGCGTAAATGTCACCTGTCACCGTTATCACGTTACATTAGCTGCGTTCGTTATTTGCGTCTGTTTAGTCTGAATCGTTAGTTTATTACATCTAGAGGTAGGGGAGGTAAATCTGAACTGTTCGGTAATTCCGCTCAGATCAGTCGGATGTAAATCTGTTTGCTCGGCATATTTTGACCGACGAGAAGGATTAATCTGTTTATCTGTCATGTTATGAGGTTAGTTGTAGTAACTCATGTCATTGGATAAATCTCGTACTATTTGTTGACCATGAATAGCGACCTAAATAGCCTCAGGGATAGACATAGTCGTAAATAATGAAAAATAAAATCTAAAAAACTAAAAGAACGAAAACATCAAGCAAAAGAAATCATAGTCCGTAAATGAAAGACACAGGCAAATGGGAGGTCAGAAATTTGTTAATAAGTATGATTGTTCGGGCCCTTCGTTAATAGCAATTTGCTCAGAATAATCTGTGAGCACGTGACCAAAAATCCATCGCCTCTGCGATGCAAATAGCGAACGCAGCTTTAGAAGCGGCACCCATTTTTTATCTATGGCGGCACCAACAGTTTTTTTTCGTCACTGTCATGCTGTAGTAAGTAAGGTTAGGTTATTCTTATTCTTTTTCCTTCAATTGGGTTATGACCCAGGAAATAACTTGCACAATTTCCACCGAGTGAGAAAGTAAATAAATATTATACAGCACAAAGATAAAACGCTGAATTCGGATTGTTAACTTTGGAATACTCATGGAGCTAGTATTAAGAGGAGTCGCTACGCCTGTCATAAAAGTGGTATCGGTTTCGCCATTTTACTACCACTTCTCTGTCAACTTGACATTAGTATTGTTTTGTGGATGTGAATTGGGTATTTTTGGATTTTCTTTTTGTTAGTGTTGTTTTTTTCTATTTTAATAATTAAACAATAATGGTTTCTTGTGCTTCAAGAAGTTGTACAAGTAGAGACAGTGTAAATACGAAAAAATCATCAGGAACAACATATTATAGGTTGGTAAACAATCGAAAGGACTGTACTGGAATATATTTCTTTGTGCTCCAAAAAGTTTTATTCAACTTCATATTATATTTAATGTTTGTAGATTTCTTAGAACTCCATCAATAAGAGATATGTGGTTGAAATTCGTGAAAAGAGGTTCTTGGCAGCCAACAAAATACCTACATTTAAATAGTCCGGCTCTGCCGACGACGCCATAATGCTAACATCACAATGTCACTCATGTGACGACTCTATAATTATTTACTCCTCTACAACTATCCAAAATGCGTGATATATTAACTGATATTTCTAACTATAATTTACCTGTTTTTATCCAAAAGTTGCTTATAAAATATCCAACCCAACAACGCCTTCAGCTAAAAATAAATAAAATTGAGATAAAATACAAAAAATAAATTGTAAATATAAATTTTCTTACAAAGATAATTTGAACGTACGCTTCTGAGCTTTAGAGAATTATGCTTGGCCGCATAACACCCAACAGATGCTACTATTAAATATTTTGTATATTTAATGCGAAACAAATTATTCAAACGATTTATAATTGAATTTAACTGTTGATACACTAAATGATTCCATTTATGCAGTGTTAAAAATTAACATAAAAATTAACGTAAGAATTAAACACGATTGCGAATAAACAAGGATTGTTGGAAAAGTAGTAGGTGATATTCGCATCACAATTATTTCCGTCAATTTTTGGTGTTTTTTGTAATATTCTATTACGAAAAAAATCGTTCCAAAAGGATTTAACTTCCAGCTACAAATACGAGTAGGTACTAGCAGCATAGAATTTTCAATACCATACCCCCTGGGCTTATTGTGGATCCTCCTAGTCTAGTGTTCTGACTACTGCCTATTCAGCTAATCCGTTCCCTGTATTAACTCATACAGGTCTTTGCTGGTCGGATGTAGAAGTCTTCTGGAGTCATTTGGGGTCTACCATACAGTTTCTGCCTCCTGTGGTCCAGCGTCTCATAGTTTCGGTGTCCTTTTTGGAACTTCATTATACAGCCCTATTTTGTTCAGGTCCTCCTTTAACAAAATAGGGTAGGATAACCGAGACATATATGTTACCAACCGTATTAATTTTCTAATAGTTAAGTTGGGTAGTAGATTTTCTCATGAGTTAAATATAATGAAGAAAAATCACCACTTACATAAATCAATATAAAATGGATGTAAAATATCATTCAAT
>CAJUYI010005662.1:0-14988 GCA_910591695.1 Galerucella pusilla
GTAGCTCAGGTAGAAGTTTTTATAATAAAATTCGCTATGGGTTATTTTAAATTTACTGCTACGATGATTCCACAATTATTTCCACGTAAAAGACCGCTATCTATTTATATTTATATATAAATATATTATTTATATATCATAAACCTGCTACTAGAGTTAGTCCTTGGATGAACTTAGATTTTTTTTTCAATATCTATCTTGCGTTTTGATAAAAAATTGATTTGTTAATTCACTTGAATAAAAAAAGTCCGGTTTCACCGGTGTGATCAATTTCCCTGATTTCTGGAAAATGATTGGATTTTATCAAAAATCAAGAAGTACATTTGGAAACTAGACACTCTAAGCTTTAAAATGATGTGTATTGAAAAGCAATATATAGGATGATACATTTTTAAATCGCGCTTGTTCCACAGATTGTACAGAACTACGAAAACGGCTGAAAATGTGAATGAACAAATCAATTTTTTATGGAAACGTAAGAAAGATATGAAAAACAAATCTCTGAGATCATCCAAGACCTCCTTAGGTTCCATTATTAAAAAAAATTAGGATAAAAGACTCTTTAAAAAAAATATGAACAAATTAATGAAATAGTCTTTGACTACTTTTTTAAATATTTTTGTCAAGTACGAACGAGCTACAAGTCACATGGAATGATAGCTAATTTTTTGCCGAGTTATGGAACAATTCGTCCGCCCCCTCTACATAGACAGCAGAATTCCTACAGGCAGAGCATCAGCAGCTGAACTGAGGAGACTTTTAGGTCTCATTATCTCGATAACTATCGAATTTTCGAAAAAAGATGATAAGGACCATTTCTGTAGATAATAAGACGATCTTCAATTTTTATTAAAAAAATTCTCTTATTCGCATATTGAGAAAGATATTAGCGAGAAACCCGTTTTCCAGGGCTTAGGGGGCCATTTTCCCCCCCTTTCGTAAACTCAATCGCGTTAAGTTTTTTATCGTTTGAAAACAGTCTTCAGGGACTTTTCAGGAGCTTTGTCCTTCCATTTACTGGACTATATTTCTTTGATTCATATTTCTAAAAGAGTAACTGACATTTTGTTCATGAGACTAGTAGATAAATTTGAACTAGTGCAAATTATAGTACCTACCTACAATATGTACCCCTAACTTGGAATCATATAGAAAACTTTTTTATTATTAATTTTAGAAAAAAAAGTTATTCTTTATAAAAAGTTCTGCATTATCTATTACCTATAATACATTCATCAAATATCAAAATTTTCAGTCGTTTACGAGATTTGTTTAAAAATATGAGTTTTACTCAAGAGTTAAGTACCTTTAAATTTGACAATATCGAGAACTGTTACTAAAAAAAGTTGGATATGCACTTATTCCGCGTTTTATCTGCAAAATTATCAAGAAACATGGAAAACTTAAAAGATTATCATGTGTTTCGTAATCACAAAAGATAAATGTCCATTCAAAATTTTTTGTTACTCCATAAAATGTATAAGTGGATAGTGATTTTTCTGTGAGAGTGGCTTGATCTTTTCAACTATGCCAAGATCAATAGCTTGAAATTTAGACAAAATTGCAGATGTTTTAAAATCGATTTAGCATACAATTTAAGAAAACTGTAAATTGCCCGAAATAGTTATTTATGTAACTAGTGTGTATAAAATAGCTTTTTTTTGACGAATGTGAATATTGTCGCATGAGACGCAGGCGAATGCGACAATCACATGAGTCAAAAAAAAGGTCTTTACACACGAATTGCATACAATATTTTTTCTACTATCGAATATTTAATTAAAATACAAAAGTTAAATAGTAATTTTCTTTACGCACTAGTGCGTAAAGTAAGTTAAATTTTTCTTTTAATAAGAGCAACTAATTTATAAAATTTAGAAATATCAATATTGTCTTTGATTTTTAAAGTAGTCTTCAACATTGAAAATATTGACCATGTTGTGGATGCTTTGTAGTTTTTCAATTCGCTTGAAAAATATGCCACTAGGACATTTTCGGAGTATTTTGTTATCTTATTCTTCCTACACCATTCTTTAAAAATATTGTATTTTTTTTCGTAAATACTCATGGATTTTTGGGGCAGTAAATCATTCGCAGCATTCTGTGTCACATCTAATATATTTGGTGGTGTATTTGACAAGTAATATGAGAGATCGTCAGAGGAATCCATCTTTATTTTTATAATAATCTAAAATAACATAGTTTTCTAAAAATATTCAATTCTTAAATATAAAATACAATTGCTTACCCTATAGGTATAGTCGGAAGATCTCAATTTAAATTTTAAATGTCAGATTCAATTCACAAAGAAATGTCAGTCACTCACCGCCAACTTATGCCTTTACCGTATTATTTCCAGTACTCAATAATTATTTGACAATAATTATTAGGTTACTTTACCGAATTCTATAGGTTTTTATCTCCAATTTATGAAGAAAACTTAGATTTAATATCCGTTTATTATACTTATATTTTTATAAGACTAGATATCTATAACTACATACATATTGGAATTTTATCTTTACGCACTAGTGCGTAAAGAGTTTTACTTTACGCACTCGAAAATGTGTCTAAAGTACGTACTTTACACACGGTAGTAGAAAAAGTATAATACCTAGGTATAGGACACCCTCATACCATTCGAAAGACGACATTTTTTTGAATGTAATGAATTATTAAAATACAGGGTGCTTCATTTCAAATAAGCCTGATACTGCACATTGAATGATCTAATAATGAAACTGAAAATTCTGAACACCCTGTAAAGAAATATTTAGTACTCAATCGTGGAATACATTCAATGATTGTCCAACTATTTAGATATAAGAGAAAATTTGCTAGAATCTGTTATTTCAATGAGTTATTAGTTTTTTCGAAATGTTCACATATTTAAAAAAGTCAGCATGACCTGGAGCCCTCTGTATTTAGGTATAGGGAGCCATTATGAAGGAGTATTATATTTCTTAGGGACAATCAGAAAATGCAATAAAATATAGTGTTCCATAAGAAAAAATATAACTTCAGAACAAATCTCTTTCCCATTGGCGGCTTATCAGTTAAAATATTATTGCTAATTGCTGAATCCTCTGAAAATTGATCTTTGTATGTATGTACGTTTTTTTGGGGTAACCTATCTCTCGCAAAAATTTTAGGATATACACAGTCTTTAGTTTTGGTGTCCATCATTTATCCAGTTGTCTCCTAGGTGTTGTTCCCAAGAATTCCCAATTTAGAAGCGGCTTAAAATAATCTTGGAGACTCGGTGGTTCAACAAAGCGTGATTTCAGAATCACTATAACCAATATCAAAGGGAAAATACTGGTTTGAAACGTGTCAGAGTCACTCCTTTAATTAAAAATTGTAAAATGTACTCCCCACTTGTATTGAAAATTGCTGGATGATTCATAAACTATTTTTCATAAAATTTACTTTGATATTGTGGGCGTTCGGTAATCGTAGATAAAATAGAGTACGGCATAGAATAACGAATTTCTGTCGTTTTCAAAGATGAAACGCCCAATTATTTAATACATGCGAACTAACACATAATTTGTTTTATTTCCATGATACAATCTTTCGTCCGTAAAAAATGGATACAAATTAATTTCGTTTCTCGTCCCCCTTTTTACCCATTCATTGGAATCTTGAAATTAGCGTGCTCAGTAAAATGGACCTTCCGTTCTAGATTCAACCATGGCTTAAATTTCCGACACCATATTGAAAATTCGTTGGGCTCAACCATCAGAAAATACACAGCGTGTTCCGTGATATTGATAAAATCTTAATTATGAGTAAAACGCGTTATCTAGCGGGCTGTGATCGCAATGCGTGCTTGTCCCTCGCACATTTCACTTGTTTCTAAGCCGCCCTTGATGAAAGGGTGGCGGGTAAGGGTAAAAGAAACACAGTCGTATATTCAGCGGGGCAAATATAAATATAAGATAAAATTATCAGTTCAGATTAATATTTGGGTCGAAATTACTTGGTAAAGATCACGATGAAATAAAACAATATAATAAGCTTAGATTTTCATTATATTTAAACCTATTTTCAACTTAAGCTTGTGTCGCGTTTCGCTAACACAGTCGTTAAAAATTTTTCAAAACTTGGATTTCAGAAGACAAATGTAGCTATGGCTACAAAAAACCAACACAATTTCGATTCAAATTTTGAAATTTTACTCGTAGAACCTAAATCCTATTAAATCTTTTAGAAGTCCTTGGGATGAATAAAAACAAATATTCAAATTTCTTAACGCCCAAATAGACATCAACCATTTTCCCTTATTAAACTCATTCACCTAGAAGATAGTTCATTGTTGAGAACCTTTTCAAATTAAAAACAATTTTTGCACTTTATTTGCAATTGAACATTTTCTAATTCTTTTTTCAATATCCTTAAAATTAAATTAAAAATTTGCGTCACAAGTTTATGTTGTACATTGATTTATGGTAAAGAAATAACATCCAGTTTAGACATAGAATCTGAATTCAAAAAACAAAGACGCCTAAAACTAACCAGCTTTTAGTAAAAATATTGCTACGAAAACAACAATCCTTCATTACGTCAAACACCGATCAGAAGCGCGTGACGTCACAGTTTTGTATACCTTATTTGACGTATTGGCATTAAGATTGACTATATCCTTCAAACTTCTATTGTTCTTCCATCGTTTATGAACGAATAAGAATCCTAGTTTTGTAATAGGACTTTGGTTTAGCGGGAGCCTACTTTAACCTAGTTTTGAGGAAACCTGGCCTACGAACAAATACTTAAGTTCTTTTGTAGGATATTTTTTTACTCTATTATATAAAAATGTATGTACTACTGGTTAATGATAGTATATTATACATTAAGGTGGTGAAGACTTTTATTATTGACCGAGCGGAATAAGGTGCGAGGCCTCGCTTATAAATGTCTTCACCACCATGGTGTATATGAATTTTTCTCCATGCACTACTAGCTAAATTGGAGACAAAAATAACCGACATTATATACTATTTCAATGCTAAAATATTACAGCGGTTTTCCGTTCACAACAGAACACCTTGAGTGTAAGAGCTATACTTATACACCACAGCACTCACAAACGCACCACGAGAAGCGTTTACCCCGTAGTCTGACTGACAAGTACACTGTCTGTATTCGCTCAATAGACTATGAACGTACTCGATATAATTTTATCTTAATAGACAATTTCAAGCAGCAAATACGTTGAAGACTGGGTATACAAAATTATGTTGTACAAGCTCTTGTCAACTTCATAGCTAGTAGTGGAGAAAATAATTAAAATATTCAATACATATTATTTAATTGAACATTTAACTAAACGTACAAAAACATGAAATTGTTGTATCGTACAAATTCATTCGCTGCTCCAACTGAATATTTTACATCTACGGCACTGGAATAAAAGAAGGGTAGATTAGCCAATCGTAGAATTGAGGAAAGTTTAATTCGAGTTTGGAAATAATTAGTGTCATCCTCTTTTTTGTTGAATTTAAAGGTGTCTATTAGGGAGAGCTATTTTACATTTAGATCGAGGTGTTTGATAATGTTTTAAATTTATAAATAGGTGTTGGGGAATGTGGGAGTGAGTGTTTTTATTAAATTTAACAAACAAATAGCGTATGGTGGTCTTTTGTACCTAAATTGTTTTATTCTTATTGTACAAGGTTGCCAATGTATTTTTACGATAAAGTGTGTCAATTTTAAAACTGTCGTCAACGAAAAATGTTGTCAAAAAAATTGCAAAACTGCTTCTAGGGTGGGATTGGAAGGGGTAGCTAAAGTGACATAAGAGAAACAAATAAATATATGTATTGTCACAACACCCAGACAATCAAGTTTGTAAATAACCTGTCACTTTTGATATTCACAAATTGGTCAATGTACTAACAATTCAATAAATTCTCATCAAATCGAGTACCTAACTATTATAAACATACCCATAAACCTCCTTTCTCCTACTCCAAAAACATTTAAATAGCATCCATCTACTTTGAATACTTCGTTGAAAATTTCGTGATCAATGCTTTTCAATGGTGTAAGTAACAATTATGCAAGTTGTAATAATAACTATTGTGAACCAGTCTTTACAAACCTTCAAAATACCTGACAATTCCACTCATTTTGAAATTTTTACATAATCGGACCAATCGCAAATCAAACACAGCTTGTATTATCACGTTTTTCAATCCTCATAGGTCTTAATTAGGTTGTTGTGTGTGTGTCAGTTGCCATCTTCAGAGATAGCCAGGCTGCACTGAATGCACTCAATTTCATAGGT
Source organism: Galerucella pusilla (assembly GCA_910591695.1). Classification (NCBI taxonomy): domain Eukaryota; kingdom Metazoa; phylum Arthropoda; class Insecta; order Coleoptera; family Chrysomelidae; genus Galerucella; species Galerucella pusilla. The sequence goes on from CAJUYI010005662.1 coordinate 6,290, forward strand.
GGCTCTTGGAGACCAGTGCAAGGTGATGGTAGATAGTGACCAGGGCACAAGGGTCATAAGGGCTACGAACTAGTGGATGAAACGGCCAGACAGGGCTCATCATAAATCCCATTCATTAGTCCGGAATCCTTCTGCGGTGTCGCAAAGTGGTAAATGAATATGGCCACTAGGAAGTGGGTGGCAAAGAAATCTCTACGATTGGTGGGTCCCATTAGAGGACATTCACCAACTAGTTAGACCTAGTAAGCAGAGATAGGAAAGCTGTAGTATTTATGTTAACAGGGCAAAGTTAATGGGGCTAACAGGCGAAACCAAACAAGGTGCAGATTCTGTCACCTAGAAGCTTAAAGAAGGAAACTACAGAGCACATCCAATGTCAGTGTGGAACTAGGTCCGTGACCTGATCATGCTCTAAGTTGACCTAGGTATTTGATAACAGCATAGAACCTATGTTATTATTCTCAATAAAACTTTGACTTGAATATTAAGGAAATTGTATGAGGTTTCATGACCGAAAAAATATATAGGTACCCAACATATATTCCAGACCAGGCAAGATCTCGTAGCTTTTTTGGAAAAAACCAAAAAAACCAATCAATATAATCAATTCCATTATTTTGTTTTTAGCTCACGTTACCTACACGTTTCGAACATATTCCCTAAAATAAATTTTTTTTACTGATGATGGGAATATTTACTTATAAGCTAATTCATGAAGCACATTTTTCTTCAATTCCTTTGTTTTGTTCTTACTACTTTTTTTGGAAACTATTATATACATAATACAAGTTTATATTGTAAAAATCTTGTAGTTCATTCATTATAATATTTTGTTAATTAGCTTTTCAAGTACTGATACGCCACTGTCTGATATCCAATCTGATACACACCATCCAACACTGAAATACGAACCAATCTGTGAAACTCCCATCCGCATCATTAACTTCTGCATCCAGCAACTGAATCTTTAACATCTCCAACAGTACCACTCTTCGAGACATACCAACATAAAGTACCCACATCAATGAATCAAGCCTTTCTCGCCAGCCCATCTCACGCGGTTTGGTACCAAACGTGATATGACTCGACGGCACCACTCGCCGAATCGTTTGGTTAGCGGGCGGATGCTCGCTATTGGTTCCGCGACTTCCAGCATCCATGCTGGGCTGGGAGGAGTTTTCTTCGCATGGTACTTAGTATATACTAGTCTTCTTTTGCTCTTTCGGTACTTCTTGTAAATACGCCAACGCAGGTGTCGCGAGGATACACGGTGGCTGATACTTACAAATTTTTATATCGACCGGTTAAGAATAACTTTGTCTTTTTATCTTTAACGAGACAAGAGATGATTATTATCTGATATTGTGGATGAAATATGCCACAATAAATATTTTATATCGTCCTAAGCTGTTTATAATTAGTGTGAGTAATTTGAATCCCCTATGCTTTTTTCAATGCTCTCAAAATTATAAAATGTTATTTTTTTTGGAATGTGTGGTCATAAAATTGGAAATATCCTTTGTATGTTCCTTGTCAATAACTGAGAGTATTTGAGTTAGCTCGTAGATGTCGCCACATATGGCATATTGAATAAATGAAATCAGCTCATCATTTGTTATTCATTAATTCAATACCTACTTACTTATTTGTTTTGGAAAACTTCATCGTTTCCGCTTAATATTTTTGATTGAACTTCCAAGTTCCCCTAATTGATGAAACTGGAGACATTATTCAGAAAATTGATATTTATAATTAATGACGACTGAATATGAGTTTTCCTATTTAAGTTTAAAAGGAAGCCCAAAATAGTTTTCTATGTATCAAGGGTAGATGATCATACCCGAGAGTATATACCTATCAGTACCTACCCGTGGTGCATACAAATGTCATACCAGTTCGTTTTGAATACTTAATGAATATTGTTTTTAAATTTGATGCAGGAAATTCAGTTATAAACGGAACCTCCCAGAATTGCCAATTAAATATATAAATACAACCAAATATAAACGTAAATTTATAATTTGTTATGTTGCGCCTTAATGCTCGCGCGGGCCATAATGTGTACTTTATGTGGATGGTATCTAAGGTATAGAGACACAATAGAAACATAATAGTATACAGGGTGGGGCAATCTTCTGACATCGGAGGATTACATCGTTGTGGTGATAGATAGAACTTTATAGTTTTGTGTGAGCTAATACAGTTACTGAGAGCACATTTTGAAAATACTTTCGATTCTACAGGGTAGTCCAAAACCACGTAGCAGCACAAACTTACATTTTTTTAAATGGAACGTACTATATTTTGTTTAAGAATCGAAAAGATCTCACCGAGAGCGCTACAAAAATATAGCACTCTAATATATTATAGGGGTGTTTTACAAAGATATGGCCAATTATTAGCAAAAAAGACCTCCTCTTTAACACTCTGCAGAACAGTAAATTAAAATAAATCAACAGGTCTTTGTGTTCAAATATCATACACACATCATTGGCTGTGCTCAGTATTAATTACTTTTTTCATCAGTAGCTTCTTTAATACAGGGTGAAACAAAACGCAAATCAAGCAATATCTCAAAATTTTCAAATGAATCACCCTATAAGTCTTTTTACAATTTGTTAGTACAATTAATAAACTTTCAAACGATGTAGTAAACTTAGGGCATTAGTTAATGGAAAATCGTAGATATTTTATGATAATGGTCAAAAACAATTATTTTACATACACAAATTAAATGGTATTAAATTCTTACATGCAACATCTTGTGAATTTTAACATTTATAAGGCATAAATTCTAATCGTAATTTTGGATGCATCTAAAATATCTTTGAATTCTATTATTACCATTAGAGGAAGGAAAGAAGAAATTATGTTGGAAGAAATATTTTTGTTTACTGTAAGTAGGCTAATGTCATTATAGTAGGTACTAATAAATATAAATGCAGTTTGTAGTCTTTACGAAATAATTACTCAAGTCACCACAAACAGTATATTTTAGTTATGTAAAATGCAAGCTTGTAATTAATTTTCCAACTTTTTCTATTTGTGAAAAACTAACAATTATGAAAACCAACATTATAAGAACACTCACATTTTCATGAATGAACATTGACATTCTATAAAAAGTATAGTAGTTTATGCTAAGTGTTCAAAATGGCGATCATTTACTTCCATACAATTCTTTACAAAAACGAGGATCTTACTCTTTCCAACATAGCTGGAGTTATTGTGGAAAATACGTTACGTTTGATACACAAGTTGCTTAATGTATCCCCATAAAAAGAAATCCATCGGTGTGAGATCTGGAGATCGAGGAGGCCACGAAATTGGTCCACCACGTCCTATCCACCTGTCGGTAAAATTTCTGATATACAGATGCTCCATCTTGTTGGAACCACAAGTTAACTATTGTGTTTGAATCAACTTCCTAAACACAAACGAAGAATACAGCAATATTTCTTTGACATTTATTAGTAGATACTATTTTGATAGTAGCCCACTTGATATAATCAAAAATATGGCTTGATCATGTTTCGCCCATTCTCAAACAAGCCTATAATAACAATTCTTGAAAGTGAAACATGAATAAATATGAAATTTTTGGTAATTCCAGGTAAGTACCTACGGTATTAGCAAACATTTTATTTCATTGATTAGATATTGTAGATGCATCCAAAATTACGATTAAAATATATGCCTTAGAAATGTTAAAATTTACAAGAGGTTGCATGTAAAATTTTAATACCATCTAATTTGTGTCTGTCTATACCACGAGATAAATTTTTTAAATCATTATAACTCGAGCGCTCCCAACATGAATTATCAGTTGTAAAGAGTGAACAATTCCAACAATATAATTTATTGTGTACCTCAGATCCCGTTAACCATGAATATTTTTTATAATTGTCAGTGTTAAATGATCGATTTTGATACTTACCTGTTAACACTAATCCCTTCAAATTCGGTAGGGGCCGTTTATTTTAAAAAAACACTTTTTCATTTTATGATAATCCGATAAATGGATTTTCTAGAAACAAAGCAACTAAATCACTAGCACATGAACTCATTTTAAATTTAAATAATTTCCCAAATAGACCAATTATTCTAACCTTAATTATTCCCGCTAATCATATAAAACAAAACAAACCCGCGAACCCACGCTCGTATTCGTGGTTCGTACTTCGTATATCATCGCAATTACGAAAGGCTAGCCCACAGAGAGTGTTGCCATTTTCGCGTTTTTGATGGTATTAGCAATTGGGCTGGTAGAAAAAATGGCTACTGTGTTGAGTTACACCAACGATTATAAACCCTACAGGATTGCTTATTCGCTTGAATCTTTCGTCGGTGCTTACGTCACCAGTGGACCTCGACCGATTTAAAATATACTGCAATCGTTAATATTTTCCACTTTTTTCTAGTTTATTTGCAAAAAATAATAATAAATTAATTTTTTTTGGTGATATTTTATTTTAAAAAGTTATATTTAGTAGTATAAGTAGTTATAAAATATGAATAGACGTTTGAAACAATAACTTTGAATTGAAGAAACTTGCTTATAATTTATTTTGCACAGAAACAGAAGCAAATATACGAGATGTATTTATGGGTTAATTGATGGGTAAACTCAGCATTATATATTTTTTTTCTTATGGGGAAAATAAAATAGACGCCTTATGCACTAATAAAAAATTTAATAATAAACAATTTTTTAAAACCTCTATCATCTCTTGTGGTACTCACACATTTTCTCTTCAAACATTTTTTTCTCTGGGATTGAAAGTTATTATAAATACTTGTTCGAAGTTTACAAAGGTGGATTCATGCAAGCAAAAATTAAAACTTACATTACTTTAAAACTAAAACTAAGAACTTATAAAACCATGTAATGTAGATGTTTATGCCAGAAACTGAGAAGCTAAGGCATTCTTTTTAGTTTTAGCTTATATCTTAATTTCTTATTTTTTTGCATGATCATCTACATTACATGGTTCTCTGTTCTAAGTTTTAGTTTCAAATTAATTTTAATTTTTGCTTGCATGGGGAAATGTATAAATTGAAACGCGAATCCAAAAGTTTTGTATTTACACTGAAATATTTCTGCTTCGTATTTATAGACTTTCTTGATTGACAATTATTAATAAACAAAACCTTCAAAATTGAAAAAACGGATAAAATATCGTCAAAACACACTTTGTAAACCAACGATAAACTATAAAATTAAAAAGGTTAGGTCCAGTGATGACGTATTCGTCCGACTTGAGCGAGGCGAACACAGAGTTGAATGGAAATAAGCAATCCTGTAGGGTGTATAATCGTTGGAGTTACACTTGCTTCCAGAGAGATGCTTGTGGAATCTAGCCTCAGAGCACTGTTGTCAGATTCTAAAATAAGTAGTGAAAACGGGGAATTGATTGTGAAATTAAAAATTTTGGATAAACGGGAAATTAAATGAAGAATAATCAACAAAATATTTCTGGTGCTATTTGCTAGATAAATTGTTGAGGAGGCTGAGCTCCTTAGACTCCTTCGAGGAGCCGCCACTGGTGAACACTATTATTATAGCACCAAAATTATTTCGCGAGCGGCTTTGCCCCGAGCGGAACAAGGTGCGAGGCTTATGGCTTCACCACCATGGTGTATATACAATTTTTTCCACTACTGTCCAAATTTAAGACAAAAATTAGAAATAATTCACAAACGCACGATGAGAAGCGTTGGGATCTGAACGTCTCACGCGCAGTGAATAAAAACCATGCACATAGAGCCGCTCTCTGTATAAGTCGTCCAGTTTCCAACAGTTTGTGATAGCTTTGTGGTCAAAGCTAATGATCCACCATGACAATTCAAGTTCCCACACAACTCTAAAAATAATTGAGTTCTTATCGCATCGAATTGTTTGACTATTCCCCATACAGTCTCGACAACACTTTTTTGGAAAATGCTTTCTGAATTTCGTTTAAAAAATATAATAATCAAAATACTTTCATCCCATTTCTTATGGAATTGTTTCATTGAAAGATAATCAGATAATAAAGGTGGATTCCCATAGATCGGTCATCCAACGACACAATCATCGTAAATTTTTGTAATTGGTAGAATAGTTTAAAATTGACAAACCGCCAAATGTTTGGTCAACCTACGTCCGTCATGGGAAGAAGTTGAAAAATGTTTAACTTTTATCCGTCATCGGATCTGATTCAATCTACATTTGTCATGATCTGATTCTTTTTGGATATTATTTCACAATGAATAATAATAATTATAATCAAAAACGGTTAAAAGCAACTAACAGTTTGCTATTAAACATCGGTTGACGAAATCTGTGCAAATGCACCTCAAGTCTGTCACTCTTTTAGTACGTTCATTGTTCGGAGGTATGCACACATAGTCTAACTACCTGTTTTATTAAAAATGATCATAATGTATTAACATCGTTACAAAGAACACTCTGTAATATAGAGAATGTCTCAATATACAATCAAAATTAATAGAAAGAGTGAACTGTGTATACGTAAAACAATAAAGTTATAAAAAAACTATGAACATTATCAGACTGTAACGAATAACAATTTGGCTGAGTCTAAGTCTAATTGTTAATTGTGGGTTCATGCGCATGTGAAACTCTCACACCGACGTTATTACGAAATTTTAATTTTTCATCATTTATAATGGTCTTTTAATGAACGTCATCAAAATTTAAAGTTAATGTTTTACGAATTAGGTATAATTCTATCGTTAGCGTAGCTACGGTGGTGGAAAAACAACATATTTTGTGATTTTGTAGGAAAAAGTATTCTTTTTACGTAAATTCAATTGCAAAATGTTCAACTATTAATTGTTAACGAGCCGAATTCAATGAAACTGTTTGCACTTTACCTAAAATTACTGCTGGTATTTTCAATGACAAATAACACCCCACCAGACACTAACTATTACACTATTGCATTCTTCAAACAACAAATCCACTGAAAAAGTAGCGTTACAAATTAACTTACCATTTAATACCGGGTGTTTTAAAGTTTGGTAAAGTATGGATGTGTCCGCCGTTTTGTTTTTTAAACAAAACGCGAAATATTAGATTAGTAGTGTGTCTTGATCAATTATCTTTTAAACAAAACCGACATCAATAAAATCGACCTATAAATAAAAAAAATATCAATAAAAAAGGAAATTCCGGTTTTTTTTGGACAACCCTATATATTTCTTGTTCAATGCTAAAGAATAGCATTCTATCTCATTGTCTGGAATAGCTTGTAATTTTTTCCGTTCACTACTTACTCTAGCATCATGAGCTTTTTTAAAAGTTTTCTATTCCTCTTCCCTTTCCCAATCCTATAATATAGCTGCTGCTTTTTGTAACGGTTCTACATCCGACAGTTTGTAGTGTCGGAATTGAGAAAACTTTATAAATTGTCTCCATAATGACGCTCTAGTGTTTTTTGTAGATTGCGGAATTGATTTTTCTATATTTTCTAAGGACACTTAACCAAATCGGCGCAATTTGTATGTTTCAGTATCAAGTATCAAAAAATGCTTAATAATAATTGGTAAAATGTCAACAACAAAATGTGATATTTTTGTGTTTTTGGGTCTGACAGGGGCGAAATTGAAAAAATGTAAACATTTTCACAGAATGCTGGGACGTTACCGAATTGTTGAAATAAACTTTTTATTTCTCATGAAAATCCAACAAAATAATAATGTGGATACCCGTTCATGTTTAATGGAATTATAAAGAAAATAAAGTATTTAGAAAACTATCTGAAGTGAAAATTCATTCAAGTACCTAAGTATTCGTTTATTTCCTTATATAATTTCATTTTATAAGTTGACGTTAAAATATTCGTTAGTCCGTTTTTGAGCATAGCGCGAAACATAGCGTGATTTTAGCACTTAATTTAAAACAACGACCTTACAAGAGATAGCCGATCTAAAGTCGCAATTTATGTGAAATTTCAGATATTTAGTAAAAATATTGTTGCATAGCTTATTAACGAGCACATAAGACTATAATTATGTCGTGACTTTGTGAAATTTTCTTACATGGTTTTTAAAATGATTTTTATAATAATATATTTGTATTTGGGAAGATTAATCGTTTAATGCTGTATTATGCGGTTTTTTTTTCGATTACCGTGGATTTGGAGGCACAATATGTAAAATATTTCCTGTTACTTTCTCAGTAACCTTAACTAAACTAAACCATCACGAACACCGGTTTTAAATCATGAACAATAAATATTCAGATTTTTATTACTCAATTTTCAAACAATCTACATTTCTACTAACATTTCTCAATGTTTACTTCTATAACTTGATGCGTTTGCATGAAGGTAACAGGAACTTTGAAACCAATAGAGTGTTCAACTCCAAATTTTGGCCCCATGTTTAAATTTTAAATCTAGTCTTCAGATTATCATAAGGAAATAAAAACAAAACTTTGTTATTCTTTTTCGTTTTTTTTTTCATTTCAACGAATTTTTTGGTTCCTATCTGACACAACGAAAAAATTCGACAACCGAACAATCAATAAAGACTGTTTTGTGATCAATAATATTTTGAAGTTATAGGCCCGGTTGTAGATGCATAGTTCAACTGTGGTTCTGCGTTGAACCGAGTTTAATTGCAAATTTTTGATGTAAGTACGTCAGTCACTACTGATCTGTGGTTCAAATAGAAGTTTACGTGGACGGTCC
>CAJUYI010005663.1:0-15209 GCA_910591695.1 Galerucella pusilla
GATGGAAGTTACGGAGATTGTCGATCAGGACAGGACCACAAAAATAAGTGGTTAGAAGGTTAATCGTGAGGGTGAATAAAATTATAACTGATTTATATGAATGTTAGTCTTGGCATTTGAAGCCGGGGTTGGTAAATTGCGCACAGCGGTCAGTTTGTAGCCAGCTATACGCAAAATGTTTTTTTTTCATAGGTAAAGAGGGTCTAGGTAAATGGCATACAACTTTCTACCGATTCCACGAATTTTAAAAGTTACCAGAGATTCAAAGGATTATTCCCTAATGACTTTACGATAGTCACGAAGGCAAGCAAATGATAATATATACATTTTAAGAAGACTAATAATTGATAATACAATTGAAGCGGGAGAAGATATGTATTTAGCATTTATAGACTTGAAGGCAGCTTTTGATACAGTAAAAAGAGAAAAAAAATTGGGAGGTATTGGAAGACTTAGAAGTACCGAAAGCTCTAATTAATATAATTAAAAGCACATACGAGACTGTCAAATTAAGAGTGCAGATAGGAGGTCGAAGATCAGAAGAGTTTTCAATGAAAAAATGTATAAAACAAGGTGATAGCTTAAGCCCACTGTTGTTTGTTATTATTATGGACAAAATAGTGAAGGAAATAAAAAGACAAGGAGGACATCTGGACACGATAATAGGATACAGGAACATGGTACCGGTCAGACTAAGTTAGTAACCTACTATACGCAGAAAATATCGTACTCATATCAAAATCGAGAAATAAAATGCAGAAACTAATTAACTTACTGACAAGAGAAATAGAAAATATGAAAATGACAAAAAATACAGAGAAAACCAAAGTAATGATAGTAAATTAAAAACAGGGGAATAATTACGAGGAATTCATATGTAATCACAAAACATTAGAAAGAGTAACAACCCATAACTACCTAGGAAGTATTTTAACAGAAGATGGAAAAATAGACGCAGAACTTAATAACAGAGCAAATAAATCAACAAGATTATATTATTCCTTAAATCGAACATTACTAAGCCATAAATACATTGATATGAATACAAAGATGGAAAAATACAACAAAATTACAGTACCAACTATAACTTATGCCAGTGAGAACTGAGTACTGCAGAAAAAGCATGAAACAAAAATAAATGCAATGGAAATGAAATATTTAAGGAGAATAGCAGGAAAAACGAAATGGGACAAAGTAAGGAACGAAGAAATCAGAAGCCTAACTAATCAAGACCCAATAATATCAAATATTAAAAAGAAACAATTGAACTGGTTTGGCCACCTAGTAAGAATGAAGCAAGATAGAAAAGCGATAAATGTAATGGAAATGGGAATATCAAGAAAAAGACAAAGAGGAAGCCCAGGAGGAAATGGATAGACCAGATTGAAGAAATTGGAAAGAAAGAAAACATGGGTTCAGGAAGAACTCCAATCCGACGCCTGAGAAGGCATAAGGATAAGAGAAAGAAAGAAAGACTTTACGATAACAATTTGAGGCGTATAGGTACATAGATCAGTTTAGTTTTTGCATTTACACTTGGATCAACCAGGTTTGGGCCTGGGTTTTCTTGTTTTTTTTAGTTTTCTATTCCTTATTTTCTGATATTTTTATGGACTAAGGATACAATTTGACCACTGTGCGCAATTTACCTACGACCTTTGAAGCCTCTTTGTGTATCGGTATCGCTGATTTTCGTGTACATATTTATAAAAATTAACCTTAAAATTTTGTTTCAAAAAGTACATAGAGTATTGGTATGCAATAATCATTTGAGAACCAGATATTTATCGGATATTACAGGGTTGTATTCAAAATATATAATTTAATATTAACTTTAGGTATAGGTACAATTAAAAATTAAAAAATTGAAATACTTCTTGTAATTCCCTAATTTAAAAGAAAACTGGTACAAGTTTCAGCATCATCTAACTTAACCTTGTTATTGACACCAGGACTAGAGACAAGTATACAGATTGTCTCACTGTGAATTTAAAAAAGAATTACAATTTGATTTTACTCGGTTGGTAAAACCTAGTCACAATTTCACAGATAATTAATTTGTCATCGCATGCATCGCTTTCTAAGTGGTTTTCTTAGTTTCGTAAAAGGTCGATTCAGCAATCGTGACAAAAAATGTTAATTTCGTTCCGACGAGATGACCTCTGAGGTCAAATCAAAGTATTGAAGTACCGGAAATTGCCGTTACTCCTAACTATATTATCAATTGAACGGTACTTGTCATAAGATTTTCATCATTTTCAAAACTGTAAAAGATACATTCACAATGCAGTGTTTCGGAATTAATCCACAAGTACTAAATTGTTAATAATTCTTTAGTTTGTGTGTTAATAGTTATTAATTTATTGAAAAATTTACTAGAACAAAACAAAAACCAATTGATATTTTTCCAAACTGGAGCAAATATAAATTGGCTCGTTACACGTTTTATTAAACCACTCGAAAAACGCTTTGTATTCACGTGAAGGCTGTTTCCAAGTGGATGGGTATCACATCGTAATATCTTCATTTAAGTAATTATAACTAATTTGCTTAATGGGTCAATTTTAAATAAATTTACTGTATCATGAACAGAGTAATTTGCATTTTTATTATGTTTAACATACCGGAACATATTCTTCAATTTTACAACCAAAAAAAGAAGAACTTTATAATTTATGGCTTAAAGGCGACCATCTTACGGGGAAGCATTTTAAGGATCAAAACGAAATAAAATGTTTAACAATTTCATAATTTACGAAGGGAAAAGGTGTAAGCAAAAAAAACAATCCAAATTATGGAAAAACTACATACACTGTGTGCAATTAAGTTCGCACATAGACTTATAATACCAGAGATAAAAGATTTAATTGATAAAATGCTTTTTAAGGGGAATCTATCGGCAGCGATTTGACAAAATATCGAAGTATTTTTGGCAAAGAATGTTGAGGTAATGGATGTATTGAAAATTAAGAAAAAAATATATCATGTAGATTAATGTTGAACTTAGAGTTCTCATCGAATAAAAATTTTGAAATGCTAACCAAATTTTGTTTAAAAAAATACGAATCATGAGGTAATTACACATATTAAGCAAAGTTTGAGCCCTTGTAAAGGATTAAATATGGATTAAATGGAAAAACTAATTGATAAGAAGTCTAATTTGAAGCTTTATGAATACTATATAAAAATCTCAGAATCCTCAAATTACTTATGACTGTACAATTCCTTATTGAAATTCGGTTGCTACCACTAAAATATCGGATAAAAATCCATCTCTCGCTTTTCTATCCTTCTATGACTGACATTGTCTCTCTGCTTCGGTAGTCGCGTGCCTTTCCATTGTTGATACAACGCTCGCCGGTCTCGACGGTCTCCCAGTTCAGTACTGACGAAGCTTATAGAGTAGTACGTGAACCAAAATCCGCTTGGACCGCTTGGCTATCTACATGTTGCGGAGCTTTCATATTTCTAATAAAATTTTCGTTATGTGAACTTAAACGTGAGGACGTAGGGAATCAAAAAAATATACAAAGCATAATTGTGCAAGGTCGAATTTGGTAGATGCCCCTTAAGGCGATCTATTATTGTTTTAAAAGAAGCTATAAGTGCAAGAAAGAAAGCATAGTCCTTGTCAAAATGACAACAGTGTAATTGGGCTGTTGATTTTCATCACCAGTGGCGTACGGTTCAAAATCTACCATCAATAATTAAATATATTACGTTTTTTCATTGGATCATGATTGCAGGATGTAATAAGGCAAAAAAAGTGAGAAATGTTTTATTGTCATTCAAAATTTACAAAAATTGTATAGACAAATCGATGAACAAGTTAAAACGTGAAAAAATAACAAAATAAAAGAGTGATATGGGTACATTAATGAATAATGCATTGAAATACTTGTATGTATTTATTTATCCAGTTTTAAAATGATTCGTAGTGCAAGGTATTCTAAACCACGAGAGCTCATTTTCCCAAAATATTCCAACGTTGCCAAATTTAGTAGTAACATAACAATATTGAAATAAATATGTAAATATCAGAAAATAAGAAACAGAAAACTAAAAAAAACACAAGAAAACCCAGGTCCAAACTCAGTTGATCAAAGTGTAACTATGTATAAAAATATCAGAAAATAAGAAATAAAAAACTAAAAAAAAAAACAAAAAAACCCAGGTCCTACCCGGGTTAGTTATTCAATAAAGTACTAAAACATATGTGGTGTTGCCAAAGCGCTGTTTTGTACTTATTGTTCGTTTTTAATTTAGGAATATTTGCAAAATTTAGTGATTATTTAGCAATGTAAGGATCAATTAATTCAACATTGAATGGTCTACGGAAGTATTTATTCAATATATGCATTATAAAAGCAGTGTTCTCCAGTTCTTTAAATATACCTAAATTATTTCGAAATACTTTCTCGAAATTATGGAGATCTGTCAACGACGCAATCTGGAGGAAGAGAGATAAAATTGAAAGATAGAATGATGATTGATCGCCTCAAAATTTAAACAATGTGGTCTCCTTTATATTATAAGTCTATGAGTTCGCACCATATGGGAAACTTTTTTATTACCAATTTTAGGAAAAAAACTTATTCTCCATAAAAAATTCTGCATGTGGATGTTTTTTTAATACTATTTTTCGATATTGTCAAATTTAAAGGTACTTTACTCTTGAGTAAAGTTCATATTTTTTGAGAAAACTTGTATAATAGAAAAAAAATGATATCTGATAATTGTATTTTAGATTTTAGAGCATGCAGAACTTTTTATGAGGAATAAGTTGGACACAGTGTATATTTTAGATTTTGTCACGTGGAAAACGGTTTTTATAATTGAAGAGAGCTGTACATAGATTAATAAAATTATATATGTAGTTGTGCCCGTTGAATCGTGACAGGGTACATCGACCACAGATCACTACTATTAAGTTTAACAAATAAGCAGAACCGAAGAAAAATAAAATAATTAAAAAGTATGGGTATAGCATTTGACGCAGAAAGTTTCGAGAAAAAGTAACCAGCGTGTCCAACGACCCGAACATAAAATAATAGTGTTTTTATACAACTCTACCCAGTAATTAATAATATATTTTTACGTGTGTAAATACCGTCGGCGTGTTTCTAGTCACTGCGTTGAGTTTTTACGGTGGCAGTTACCAGAAAAGATATGCACAGATACAGGAAAGGAAACCATTGTTGGTTAATCACGAAATTAGTGGAAAATATGGTCCGAACGCCGTGGAGCGTTTAACAAAAACAATCATCAGTGCTGCTGATAGAAATTAAACAAAAAAATTACCAGTTGTCGGAACTTTTCTAGCGGAACGCTACAGCATTTTCAATTTGTTAAAATGAGCCAGTGAGAAGTTTTATGAAGGTTTTGTAGATTGAAATTTTTATTATGAAAACTAGTTTAATTACTTTTAGTCCAGTAAATGAAGGGACAAAGCTACTGAAAACTCCCTGAAGTAGGTCACGGCAGGTGTTTTTAAACGAGAAAAAACTTAACGCGATTGAGTTTACGAAAGGAGGGGGAAATGGCCCCCTAAACCCCTGGAAAACGGGCTTCTCGCTAATATCTGGCTAAATATGCGAGTTAGAGAATATTTCTTCGGATAAAAAATGAAGATCGTCTTATTATCTACAAAAATAGTATCTATCATCTTTTTCGAAAATTCGATAGTTATCGAGATAATGAGACCTAAAGGTCTCCTCATTTCAGCTGCTGATGCTCTGCATGTAGGAATTCTGCTGTATATGCATTAACTTGTAAACGGGCGGACGAATTGCTCGATAACTCGGCAAAAAATTTACATTTCACGATGATTCAAAGTTCATCGCAATGGGAAGACCCGTAGCTATCATTCCATGTGACTTGCAGCTCGTTCGTACTTAGAAAAATGATTTTAAAAGCGGTCAAAGTTGTTTTTCACAAGATTTTGAGACTATTTCATTAATTTGTTCTTATATTTTTTTTATAGTCCTGTTTCAATTTTGTCAAATTTCTCCAAAGTTTTTGAGATGGTCATCTATAATCGTATCTATCCTTCTGTTTGCAATCTTATATCTCCCGTTCAACATGGTTTCATGAAACCAATTTACTATTGATAACACAGTTATTATCTGAAGTGATAGATGCAGGTGGACAGATGGACGTGATATATACAGATTCCTCTAAGGCATTTGACAGAATGGATCATGGTATCTTGATTGATAAACTGAATCAGTTCGGATTTTCACCAAATTTGTTAATGTTTTGTCAGTCTTACTTAAAGAGTAGGAAGCAATTTGTTTTTTATAATGGTCACTCTTCACAAAAATATACAGCTAAGTCAGGTGTTCCACAGGGATCAAACCTCGGACCTTTGTTATTTCTTTTATTTATAAATGACATTGTTCGCTCTTTAGATTCAGGTAGGCTGATTTATGCAGATGACATGAAGATATTGAGACTAAAGTAGCAGAGGCATCTAGGTTTTATAGCTTCATTGTGAGGAATACTGTTCAATTATTAGGTATCAGTTATATAATAATCACGTAACCAGGGCAGAATCTGTACAGAGGAAATTTTTAAAATATCTAGTTTTTAAAATGTGCGGATCTTATCCATCAAGAGGAGTTGATTATCAATCTCTCCTAGATAAATTTCATTTTGAAAGTCTAGTCTGTCGTAGAGTTCTGTCATCCTTGTCTCTTCTATATAAGATTTTTCACGGTGTAATTATGTGTCCAGAGATTCTAAGTAAGTTCAGTTTTAATGTGCCTAATTACAATACTAGACAACATTTACTTTTTTATTGTGATGGATCTAGAACTATAACATTTTATTTAACTCGCCTGTAGAGCTTAATATGAATTATAAATATTTGACATAAAAAATTGCAAAAAGAGGGAAGCTAAGACAAGTGTCAAAAAGTAACTAAAAATTCGTCCAAACTGGAAGCTGCTGTAATAAGTAGAAACTCTGGGATGTCAGAAAGAATATTTTATCATTACGGTCCTGCCTTCAGATGTTTTATAGTGTTATGAAAAGTTCCGGAGAGAACTGGCGGTTGTCATAATATAAATGGAAATATTACACATGGAATCGGTGAGGAATTTTATACGAATAGAAGAATTTTTTTGGGGTTCAACCGAGCTCGGAGTCGAACAAAGTAATAGCCATATTCTAACTCGGATATTATTGGATTTTCCGTTTTCGGTGTGTGTTCTATTGATCTCTTTTTCGGTTCTCTTTGTATTTTATACTTGGGATGAGAGTAAAATCATATATGTATAAATTTACTTCCTTAAATTGACGTTAGTGTATTTGTAATAATTCTGATTCTAAAAATGGAATTGCACGTAAATTAACAGAGACTAAAGGTGACGATGAGAAGGTTTGTTATTTCCAAATATTTCGAAATCACATTGTTATAATATCCCACAAGTCAAGTATAAAAAGGAAGATGCAAATTGAATTTAATACAATATATCGAAGCCAGAAGTCTTCAAGAGTAATGGAAAACTTGGTTAGAGATGGGGAAGGACTCGTCATCCATTGGCTGTATATGAAAATGCGACCGACTGAAGTCGCCATTTGCAATATCCTAATTATGACTCATTTGTGAAGTTGACATTGACTGACGTAGATTATTTTTGTAGTTTTTTTTTGGAGAAAATAAGTTTAAACGAAAGTATTATCAGAAGTATTATTCTATATTCGTATTTTCATTGCCCCTAAAACATAATATATTTAATACATCTCAATAAGCTACAATTTTAAAATAAAATTTTACATATCCCATACCCTATACGTATACAAACAGTACGCCACTGTCAAAACGGAACCGACTATTCGTCATTTGCAACCTCCTATTTGGACGCAAACTTATTTGGTAAATGCTCCTTCCTGTCTATTTTATGTTCTAAGGAAAAAACGAACAAAAATTTTGTAAACAAGATACACAAACTTATTTATTTTTATGTCTCTTTCAATTAACCACAAGTACGTCACTGCGCGGTGTCACACGATTTAATACAGTTATAACCCTGTCATTGTACAGCACTGCTCCAATTCAAATTTCGTATTCAAAATATTCGATGCGTTGTATATGTATGTATGTGAGCCGGAATCCGCCGCCCCATTCTACTACCATTCGAATGAGATTGAATTCGTTTTAACAAACAAAAAAAAAGATGAAAAATAAACGCTCTAAACGTTTTCCAACATCAATGAAAATAAAATTAAAACAAACACACTCGTTCACCGACGGCACAGAATGAAAATACGATTTCGATCCGACAGGATCGTATCCGCCTAATTGCATTGTACTCGCTATACACACTCAGAACACAGTTTCAAGGTGACAGGGGTTATAAGGACAATGGAAAGATAGACTACTTTGGAATTGACGAACAACTAGGTCTAAACTGGTAATAAACTGTAAATAATCCCACATGCTGGCAAGAGACAACTAAGTGTCTCTAAAATGGGTGCCGGCACTTTGAGGGGATTGCAGGGAATGAAATGGCAGACCAGCTAGCCAAAGAAGGCTCTAAAGGAGCATTCACAGGTCCGGAACCGTTTTGTGGAATCAGAAAGGATTACAAAAGGTGTTAAGGAACACCAACTCAAATGAAGGCTGACACAAGGACACCTCCATACTAAGAGTCTACTGAATAAGTTAGACAAGGAAATCTCGTCCAGGCTGTTGAAACTGGGCAAGAGAAATTTGAAGACAGTTATCGACCTGGTGACTGGACACTGGACTCGGGCAAAGTTGGTGAACCTATGTGCGGAAAATGTGAACTCTACGATGAAACACCTACCCACATCCTCTGCTTCTGTGAGAACTTGCAAGGACAAAGACGGAAGCACTTTGGAGTGGAAACAACACAACCATCACAACTACTAAAGATCCCTCCAGCCTATATAGAAGACAAGAAGCTTCTGGAATGGAAGTAGTTAGATAACATGGATGCTTTCAAAAGCATCCACAAAAATATTGCAATATGCACCGACTCCCTTTCCTCCATTCAGTCAATCAAGTCAATCTTCACTGACCACCCAATTGTCCAGAATATACACGCCTATCAAACTCTCGTTGCTCAAGATATAACAGTCTCTCTCATCGGCATTGATGGTAACGAAACTGCGGACCGCCACGCGAAAGATGCTACCACTGATAACGACCCAACGGCCAACACACATTGTCCAACTCGCAACCGAACTAAAGATTCACTTCAAAAACGTTACACAAGATTCTTGGCGACACCTGTGGCGCAATAGCACGACAGCACTTCATGATATCCATCCATCCACTTCTCCTCTCCCTTAACTTTTTAACCCGGAAAGAGGCTACTATAATCAGAAGAATCCGAATCAGTCATACGAAATTCACACTCGGATATCTGATGTCTTCAGGAAATCGACCCGTTTGCCATAGCTGTAATGATATTGTGACCGTTAAGCACATACTGACGAACTACAAACAATTTTCTGCTATATATAAACAATTTGATCTTAGGCCCAACCTCAAGGAAATGCTCCACTGTCCTACCGAAATCAAGAAAGTCTTACAGTCCCTGAAAGCTACTAACTTATACTGTAAAATCTAATTTAAATATTTGTAATAATTATGTAAATATCTGTATTTATTTTTTCTGTGCCAATGACCAGCGATGTCGAGGCACGTTAAGCTAAAATAAAAAAAAGAAACACAAAATTTACAAGACTAATAAAAAATGACAGGAAAACTGTACAAGTAAAATTATATGAGAATCGGGTGACAGTAGTTTTATTGAAAAATTGTTCCAAATATGTATATCGTTCTTTTCACTCCTGTTCGCCCAACGAGTGTTTTTAAAACTACCATTTGTTTTTTTAACAAGTACTGCTTAAAAGTTCTGCTACTGCTTGAAAGTTATTCAGATATTTGGACAGTTTTTCAATCATTCCGTTCTACAATGTCAAGTACGAAAATTACTTTTTTTTAATTATTTATAATGTCGCGAACAAGGTTAATATTGTAATTTTTTGTGTTGTTACTTCCTTAGTGCCTCCCTGTCGACCGACAGATTAGAACAAATAATTATATAGTTTTAGCAGCAGATGGTATATGTATATATAATTTATTTTTGGCACCGTACACACAGTGTGACACGGCCGCACTAAATTTTATTTTTATTGAGTAAATACTGTAAATAGTCGATTTGGTGGAAACCAACTTGATGTCTGATGTCTCTGTGCGCTCTAAAAAATAAAATATAACACGGCGTTCCATTTGTTTTATTACCGATACATAACAGGCCCGTTCGGTGTATTACTTTTGATGTACTGATTTTAGTTTCGTAAATTATGATAAAATCTTTTTTTATTCGGTACAAAATTTAAATATATCTATGTTCTGATAAAAATTAAACAACAATTTATTTGTTAATATTTCAGAAACAAGCTAGTAGCGTAGATAACCTACTTGTAGATTTGATGCGAGTGGACAGTGGTTGTAGTCTTTACTAACATAATATTAGATATACGAGGGGGCTTAAAGAGTTTTGAGTTAAACTAAGCTTATTTATGGAATTTTTTACATGGTATTACTTATAAAAATTAATATACCTAGTAGGACTGATGAGATTAAAAATCGGAAAATTAGTTTAAAATGAAGTCAGGTTCTTACAATTCTTTGCTCTCACTAAATTTTTCTTCCTTTGTTCACAAAATTTATTATCTCATGTCTTGACATATAGTTGAAAAGCGATTTCTCATAACAAAAAAAGGTTTTCATGTAATTTAGTGTGTCTACTAAGATAAACAGTAAACTATATATTTGATTTTTGTTACAGGAAAGTGATGGAGAAAAAAGTGATCAAGATTTAGTTGTGGACGTTGCTAACGAAGTAAGTTTTTTCTTAATGTCATTTATTAAAATCTTTCTCCTTCTCCAATGGGCTCGTTTACTAAAATTTCTAAATCAGTTTTAACTGTCGTAAAACAAAGTACTAAGGATAAAAATATGATTCTGAAAATTTCATGTCAATATAATATGTCGTTCTCCTAATACAACCAACTAAACAAGCATACCGTAGCGGGGCGAAGACTATGACTGTGACGTCACCGCATATGAAAGTTAATGTGCCTAAACATTACGCTTCTGGCTGTAACATGCCTCGCATAGAATGTCTGGGCCTAATTTTAAAAAAGCACACTCATTAAATATTCCAGAAGTGGACTTGCTAATGATTATGGACTTTTTTAATCAAAAACACGAGTTTATTATATTATAATTTTATACCATGTGACACATCGTTTTTGGCTATTTTCGGGGGTCAGGAAGATTAAAAATGTCAATATTTTCATAAATATATGCTTTCTTAAATTATATACAGGGTGATTCCAGAGTGTTTTATTTTATTCCTGGTTTGGTGGACAAAGTTACGGAGATAGCGCTAAAGGTTATTCAAAGCTTTTAAGAGAGAAATAAATAAATGTACTTCATTAGTAGGAATGACACCTGAGCATAAACTAAACTCAAAATGCTACAAAGTTGTTTGTACTGTTTTAAAAAATATACGAAGCTAAGTTTATTGTCCTGCTTCAGATTCAGATGCACATGCACCTCACTGGTAAAAAAAGCGATATTTGTTAGAGCTGATCCGGGCTATGAATCAAATAAAATAATTTCTTTCAACATATAATATACGCTAGTTTTGTTGATGATCTACTGAAAAAGATTACCTGTTTTTTTGGAAAAAAGCATTATTTAATAAAATTTAATTTGTGAAGAACTGATCCATTATTTCAATCAATAATTTTGAACATTAATAAAACAATATTATCTACGTATTTTAGAAAATTTAGATTGACACAAGCGTGTGGTTTTCAATAACCCTATCAATATGGATTCACAACGTATTTTATAAGGTAATTTATAACGATTCTGTACTTCTGGTTGAAGAAAAAAGAAAAAATCTTAAAAATACACCAACAAAGTATGTTGACTTATCACTTATCACTATCAGCAAATGCTTCGAGTCTTTCAATGCTTTTCTGCCACTGCATCCTTATTAATAGAAATAAAGGTTTTCACAGATGTTTTAATCGTAGTAGGTACTTACATTCTGGAACCGCACAATTAAAAATTATAGATTTTTTTACTCTGGCTCTGTTCCATTGTGTCGAATAGTTTAATTTATTTATAAACGTTCTTATTTCACAAACATAACACTGTTTAGAGTTTGCTGAAACGTATAATAAATAATAAGCATATAAGCAAGCAAAATAGCCGAGTATAAGTCATCTAACCGAAAACCGATCGGCGCGGTATCCGCTCTGAACGGGAGATTTCATATGCGATGACGTCACGCCTGAAATTCAGAGAGAAGCGCTGTTTGTTTATAATTTTTTTAGGCGACTTAAGATTCTCGCCGAAGTCTAATTTTTTGCACAAAGCCTCAAAATGATGTGCTCTTCTTAATGGTAAAAAAACATGTAAATGAGCCCATTCGGTTGAAATTTACTTTTAAAAACACTTTTTTCTACTATTTTTCGAAAATCTATTTATAATCTTTTACGTTTTATTTATATTTACACCGGAAGTAACCGTTAATTAATCATTAAATTGTTATATTACTGAAAATATTTGCATTTTATGTAATGTTTACCTATAGAACACTCTCTTGGACGTCTGAAGTATATTATTCTAACTTCCAGCTCGCCTTAGATGTATTTTATTTCACATAAATATTTTCATCCAACTAGTTTTTATAAATAAATAGCTCGGCATCTTTTATGCGGGAAATAACTTCTTGCTTAACGTTTTAAAAATTGAATTTAACCAACCTACTCTACAAGCACGTTTCATACAAAATCATTATTATTCTGTGTAAATTACCCTTTCAAAATCACTGCAAAATCACTATACAGGATAGTTATTAAGAATATTATATTATTTTATACAGTTTGAGTCATGAGAAGGCACCAACATTTTTTAATTACTAGTTAATCTTGACAACGGTAGCTGAAACGCTACTGAAACGTCGAAATAAAAAATAAAAAACATTATTGTGGTTTGATTCCCAAAAACATAAGAGAAAAAAAAAGTAATGCCACAAGGAACGTACAGAAGATACATTTTCCTATGGGAAATATTAAATCACTATTAATTAAATAGTGTCTACTCTCATTGCATACTAATTAATATACAGGTTAAAATGTGAATTTTGACACTGAAATTTTCTAAAACCACATACATGGTGACATTTTTAATACTAACAAATTCTCTCACAATGAATAAGAGTTATTGCTGATGTTTTAATACAATTTTCAATTGTAGGAAGCAGCATCACCTCATACAAACGGAGAACATGTAACTTTAGGAAATTCCAATGAAATTAGGGAAAACGGCAGTACCAACGGTGATAAAATAAAAGTAGAAAGACCACCAAGCAGAAGTGGTTCCTCATCGTCGAGGAGTACCCCATCTTTAAAAAGCAAAGACGTAAGTATAATATTCATAATATATAAATAAATAAGTTGTGTGAAAGTGAAAAAAGAAATGAAGCCGCTAACAAGTATGGCAGTACTAAATAGTATGTTATGGGTCTCTCCAGAATCCTGGTGGACTTGCCAGAAAAGTATGTGTGTATATGTTTTGGGGTGACATTCACTGAGACCTAAAACTTCTACTTAGTTTCTGAGGAGAGTCTCAGAAACTAGTAGTTCCTTTAGTCCTATTTCCCCGAGGAATTCTGCATCCAGTAATCTCCCAGGTGCTGTGCTCTAGGATGATTCTGAAGTGCTCTGCAGTTGGAAAGTATGTGGATGGAGGTTTCTTCCATGTCAAAAAATCTGCATTCTTCTTCCTCCACTGTTTTGAGCTTTTTCAGGTACCCATTCAGGCGACAATGTTCCGTTAGGATCCCTGTTAAAACTCTTAGCGCAATGTTACTTTGACTTATGTATTCATCAGATCTCAACAGGTTGTAGTCACCCAGAAAAGTCTTTCCAATGGTCAGATCTTCTCTTTTTCTCGGCTTTACCTATTTCTCCCAATATTACATTGGGGCTGATTCCGCAAAAGGGTTCAGGCCCCCAGAAAGGTATTTCAGTCCCCCTCTTTGCTAGTTCATCTGCTATTTCATTTCTTTCTATTCCAGTGTGTCCTGGAATCCATAGTAAGGTGACTATTTTGTTCTCGCCTAGTTCATTGAGTCTGTCTAGGCATTCCCACACCATTTTGAAACTGATTACACAAGAGCTCAGTGCTTTAATGGCTGCTTGACTATCTTACATTATGATAATCCTTTGTCTTCTGTATCCCTTATCAATATTGAACTGGGCGCACTTTCTTATGGCGTGGATTTCCACTTGAAAGATACTTAGGGTTTTTCCAAAGCTTTCAGAGTGTTGTTTGGTTCCTGGCCCGAACACTCCTATTCCAGTTCCTTCTATTGCTTTTAAGCCGTCTGTATACAGGGTTATTCATTATAAATGTCCCAGCCCTTGCCATAGTTATTATTGCACGAACAAAAAAATGTTTGAAATAAGAGTTTTGTGGTTATAAACTGATTTTATTATAACAACAAAAGTACAACAAAAGTACAGCGGCGTGAGTAGTTTAGAGGACACAAAAAAATTATTGAATTTTTGAAAATATGTTTTTCTTCTGATTTCGAGAATATACCATATCATACTTGAACAGTTCTTAAGATATTGAAGGATAAATCTAGTAAATTAAACTAGTTGCTGTAAATATTGATAAGTCAATATTATCAAAGACAGAAACAAAATTGTTGGACCCATATTTTATGATTTCTATTAAACTGAAATTACCTATCTGAAAAGGATTCTTCCTGAAGCTGAAAATATTCTTGTAGAGAACTTTTTGGACGTTCAACTTCAGGATATGATTTGGATGCAGGATGGGCAGCTCCGCTGTTAAAGAACATGGCCTCCTAGCAGTCCGGATCTATCTCCTATGAAGGGGTTTTTAGAATACATAATAAATAATAATAATGACTGTATTCGAGTCATTAAAGACCGAATTCAATTAAAAATAAATATTCTAAATGTAAGCAATCGAGCCTTTCTGATGCAATTCAAAATATAATAAGAAGTTTTCAAGTATGTATTGAAAATAATGGTGGACAATTCGAAAAACGTTTATAAGTTACTAGGTATTTATTTGTAGTTGGAAAGTTATCTTTGTTATGTATATTCGTTAT
>CAJUYI010005664.1:0-15208 GCA_910591695.1 Galerucella pusilla
CTTTCTACATGGTAAAATGCAAGAAATTGTATGTGGTCTGGGTCCATGGCCATTTTGGTAACGATGTCAATGGAAGGGGGGGGGGAACCTGCAAAACCTCCTCTAGTTTCATTTTTTCAAATGTTCAAGCGTATAAACAAACGTTTATTTGAATATTTTCCATTTTTCTAGCTACTTATATTCTATTCAATTTGAATTGATGCAAAGTTACAAAACTTATTTTCAAATTTCATGGAAAACTTCCATTTTTCTCCGTCGGCCTCCACTGTTTTTCTTCAGAAAACATTTATCAATTTTTCTACAAGAAATATATTCTTTGGGGAGTTTCATTCGAGAAGTTCCTAAATTTCAATTTTTTTCTTACTCAATACTTATCTAATGATGATAATGTATTCCAAGAATTTCTCGAACGTGCTTCTCCTGTTTACTCTCCCAACTCTTTATTTAATGATAAAACAGTTTTCGGGGGAGTATAAAGTAGTTAAATCTCAAAGGAGTAAGACGTTGAAGTTCTCTCTCAGCTTCACTAAATCATATGGTTCTTTGAACAGAAGCTCAAAGATTAAAATCTAATTTTGTGCTTCTTTTTGACAATGGCTTAAGCTCAAGTTTCTGGGATAAATGTAGCATAAATCGAATATAGGGATTTTGTATATGAATTTTTCTTTTTGTTCGATGTATGAATTTATATTCTCGTTAGGTGAAAATGGATATTGATGTTCGAAATACGGATTTGTGTTCAGTCACCATTTAACGTTCTCAATACCCCACGGAATGTATGAAATGAATAATATTTGTATAGCTCATTGTTCACCAAATATTCCCCAATTCTTTCAAAATTAATCGATAGTTTATTAAGCTTAATATTTATCAATAATTAATACACTATCAATCAACTTAGTCTCATATCCAAGAGTAATAATAGTAATTAACAAGTTCTAAACTACTTGAATTATGTGTTTATAAATTAAGATGATTATAATGCATTATACCAGCAAACACTTTGAAGTTAAGTATGGGGAATGCATATAGAAATGCATTCATTTGATTCCTCCCAAAAGCCAATGTATTTTGAAAGAAAAATATGCAACTGTCTTCTGCTTGGAACATTCAACCCCCTTCTATATTTTGGGAGTAGTCCTAGGCCACAGCCACCACTGTAGCCTGCTGGTTTATTGAACTCTACTCCCATTTTAGTCCCCCCACACAGTTATCCGAAATTTTGTAAAATAGCATCAATTTATGCCTGAAGTGCAGAGGTATATGCTTCACCAGTGCTCCTCCCTTCACAATGCACTCCGGATCCTGTCCCTTCTCTAGACTTTCTTCCGTCTGTGAACCATGTCTCACCTTGTGGTAATGTCAGCATGCTTGAGTCCTTTTTATTCAATTTTAACGTGAGATGATAATCGCCTCATAGTCTACGAGAAATTGTGAAAGGCATGAGAAGTATGTAAGAGAGAGCCATGGTGAGATAAGTAAGTAAGTAAGTAATCTTTATTTAGCTCCAAGCTAATTACAAACAATTGATTCTATTTATATACAATATACAAAAGAAAATAACTTAAAACTGAAATGTTCCATCTCTAAGAAATGAACTCACATTTTTATTGAATATGTACACATTTTCACTGTTTTTAATATCAGTTGGTAGCGAATTGTAAAGTCGAAGCCCATCAGAGAACAGTGATTTCATGAGAAATGATTCACTTGTAAATTCTACATTATAATGTTGGTTTGTACGTAATAGTCGGCCATGGAGTTCAAACCTAGATACTAGTAGATCAGTTAGGTACTGAGGTAATTTTTTATTAATTATCTTGTAAATCAACGCCAGATTAGTTTTTCCAACATTTTGTTGAACTGACAACCAATTAAATTGTCTAAACATATTTTCAATAGGAACGCGCCAACCACATTTGAGTAATATTCTTATACATTTGTTTTGCAATATCTGCAGACGAGTTAGTTGCTCTTTGGAGCATGAAAGTAACAATGATGTGCAGTAATTGAAATGAGGAAGAATTATAGAATTGTATACTAATCTTTTTGATCATTCAGATAACTCTCTTGCAATTCTCCCAAAAAATCCATTTTTTTTTGCCTAACTTTTTACATAAATAGTCCGCATACATGTCAAAAGTCAACTGAGGGTCAATAATACCTAAATATTTCATTGTCTTTACTCTTTCGATCTGAATATTATTTAACACGATCTCATGATTTTGTGCAATAAATCTAGAACAATTGTTTTTAGAACCAATAACTATATATTTGGTTTTATCAGCATTTAGTTTCAATTTAGAAGCACATAACCAATCGTACAAAAGCTGCAACTCATTATTTAATACAGTTGTAATTTGGTCATAATCACTGCTATCAACGGATATAAGTGTATCATCGGCAAATAAATTAACAAAACACTTTTTAAAAACATGACATAGATCATTAACATATATGATGAATAGTAATGGCCCTAACACACTACCTTGCGGTACACCGTAACAACTTTCCACTTCACTAGAGCAAATATTATTAGTCCTCGTTACGTGATGACGATTTGTTAAATAGTTTTCAAGTAGTGTTGATGCCGATGATGTTATGCCATAAATTCTTAATTTATTAATAAGTTGCTTCCGATTTATAGTTTCAAACGCCCGCTTTAGATCTACAAACACACTTAGCACTACTTTATTTTTATTCATCTCCCCTCTCCTCCTCGAACACACAAATTGTATCGAAGTTTCACAAGAATGATGATTCCGAAATCCAGACTGTCCCTTGTAGAGTAGACCATTTTTCTCAAAGAACTGCTGTAGCTGATCTTTTAGCACTATTTCGATGATTTTATCTAGTACAGACAGAAGATTAATAGGCCTGCATTCTTCCGGTTTAGATGGACATGGCACTTTTGGAATTGGCACTATCACGCTAGTCTTCAAATCATCTGGTATAACACCCTTACGTATTATAGTCTTTACCATGTTCAATAAAGGGTAACCAACTACACAAAATAAATCTTCAAGTATCTTAACATTAAAGTAGGTATCACTAGTACATTTATTTTTCAAGTTAAACACAATCTTCCTTAGCTCGTTAAAAGTAATTTCCCGAAAGCTTGTCATTTGATCCATATGCATTAATTGCTGTTGCCAAATTATTGGATACTTTTTATGTTCTATACTACTCTCAATATTTTTTATGCTATCATTATAAAAATTATTGAAATTTTCCCGTATTGTGTCATTATATCCCTCGAAATCTGTCATCTAAATTAAGTTTTTGGGTTTTTTGTCCTATAATGTAATAGAAAATCGTGCCTCCGCCTTCCGAGGGTGGTACTTTGCTTGGGACGTTTAATACATTGTCGCTTGTGTTAAGCACCTTGTAATCAAATAATATTTCTCGTACTGTAGGTATATAGTGGTGAAAAGCCAAATGCTCATTGTGCTGCTTCTGGCTTGCTCCTCATGCGTCCTGTTATACTTTCACAAGCAAGTATGTTAAACTGCACTGTCTAGGTATGCGTGAGTGTTTTTTTCTGCCACTTTTCATTTTTAATTTCAATTCTCATACTGATTCTTACTGTTCCATGAAGTTTTTTTCAGTGTTTGATTATTGTCAGCCTATATTCAACACTTCTCATTTGATACAATGAAAACTGACAATTCAATGTCTCTCAAACGGAGTCTGTTTTTAGTTTCCAATAAATCTTGAGTTTCCACAGCAACAATATCAAGATTTTTATAGAACTCTCCAAGTGAACATTTTATATTGAATTTTATGTGCTTAGTCTGGCGCTTCCATTTGCGAAAAAACCATCTACTTCCATTCTTAGAGATTTCCAGCAAAATGATATACAAAAGAAGAAAAAAAATTACGAGAGTTATGAGAAAGAACAGTGTATCATATCAAATCAGCCAGTGGACACATGTTCCCTAAAGTATTCTAAAGTTTTCGTTGTCTGTCCGTCCATGCTTAAATAAGTTAGGGAGCGAGTCTCCTTTGGGACATATGGCGCCCGCTGTATATGGTGACAAAAAGCTCGGTCCTAGAGAAACGTTTCGTCATTTATTACTCCCAAGTTCGTATTTTACATGCCGGCCAGAAGCGCACAGTGTGTCCAAGCACAATATACTTTTAGATATTCAGTTATTTTTTCAAAGAAGAATGGAAAAAGTGGAATATTCAATAATAGTTATTCCCAAACATTGTGCCGTTTCCAATTGAAAGAACAAGTTGCCTCCAAAAAATCACCATATTATTGTTGTGGCTGGAAATCGGGCATTGTGGTTATTGGGTAGTGGAAAATCTACTTGTTCTTAGAAGAGGATCGGCGACTGTGGATATCATAGAAGTATTATTAAATCACGGATGGCGTTGGTGCTGTCTAAATTTAATCCCGAGCAGGGAAATAACTGCCCGACAAGGGACAAGAGATTACGTTTGCCTGTGGAATCTGCTTAGTTTATGTTCCGTGTAGTACAACAATAATTCTGTTACTACAGTCTTGGGACTCTAAATATCAAAGGAAAAACATCTTTTGAGGTGAGAATTTCGAGAGAGGAAGTCAAGATGGGACCAATAAAGTGATTTTGTGAGTTGAAATGGAGCTGTTTGGAGTCAATTTCATTTATATGGACGAATTGTGGGACCTAGATTTATTTTCGTTCATTCAGAAGAAAAAAGTGGATTTATGGAAGATGCTGACTACACTTTTTCCGAAAATTTAAGGGTTCAAAGTGACGAACAACACCATATCGATGTTCACACTCAAGAATTCTGTCTTATCACTATATAAACCTAATAGTGGTGTGGAGTGAAGAAGGAGACATTACTTTCTTGGATTCTGAGTTTCAAACCGAAAGACGTTAAAGCATTGATTCCCCAAGGCATACGTGAGCCATTCTGACAAAATTTCATCAGTTTTCTAAAAAAAAAAACAACTTAATGTTGAAAAAATGGTGTTTTTCAATACCCTGTTACTTTGTAAATATTCACTGAAGACCCTATGTATAAAGTCAGCACTAGAAAACTGGAAAATTGAAAAAATGTGGATAAAATCTTGGAATAAATTGAGGAAAAAACCGAGGGGGGAACCACAGAGAAAAGTAGTGTACAAATTGGAGAAAATACATTGAAAGTACAGGAAATACTCTAAAAAATACTGGTATCATTGGAAAAGACTCCTTAAAATAAAGGGAAAATACAGAAAATTTCTGATTGAACATTTCTTAATCACAAATTTTTTCAAAAAAATAGAAATAGTATATTAAAGTATAAGTGGATATTAAGGTCTTTGAAACAGTTTT
Organism: Galerucella pusilla; assembly: GCA_910591695.1. NCBI lineage: Eukaryota > Metazoa > Arthropoda > Insecta > Coleoptera > Chrysomelidae > Galerucella > Galerucella pusilla. The sequence goes on from CAJUYI010005664.1 coordinate 5,313, forward strand.
AAGAGTTTTAAAGACCAGTTATCCACGAATACTTCACGCTTTTTTTTTATTGGTGCACTTTGAAATTATAAATACTGGTCTATAACTACTACAACAACAAGAAATGGAAATCATAGATGGAAATAAGAACTAAATTTCAAATGGTTGAATTCCTGATGTATATTATGATGTTTACCTTGCGTTGTCATGGAAATGAGAAAAACATAAACTAATTTGTATTTTGATGGAAGTTCAACCTTATTGAGTTCTGTGAATGTCAATAGTATTAATTTCACTACTATTTCCCAAGATTTGAAAAATCGAAATATTGATATTTCAAACAATACCTACCAACGGCACTTTCCAATTCAATTTATAAATCTGACACTGTTAAATATTGTTCGAATAAAAGTTTTGACGTTACAAACTACTCCTGTCAGATCAATAATAAAAAAATGGTCATTTAGACATGATTTAGACCATAGATTTAGACTTCGTTTCCCGAGTTGTTTATGTTGCCACGGTTACTTTAAGACACTTGCGTTTGTTAAAGTTCGATTTAAGGTCTGTTCTCACAAGCATCACAGACAGTCTTTGACAATCCGGAATCGGCGCAAAGACCCTAAAGTGTTCTCGGGAGAACGTTTTAGGGTCTTTGCGCCGAATCCGGATTGTCAAAGACTGTCTGTGATGTTTGTGAGAACAGACCTTTAAACACGCTGAGGCGTGCTTTAAATAGGTAAAATGGTTCACCAATAAAAAATAGGTTTCCTCGAAAAGAATACTTGGACAAAACCTGAAAAATACGGGAAAAAAGGCTTGCCACAACTGTGAGCTTATACCTCACCAAGATCATAAGTCTTTAAACGCTTCCGGAACATTGAAAAAAAAGCATTCAGTTTCCATCAAAAACAAACCAAAGTATCAATATTTCAAAAGGAACGTACAGAAGACAGTACAGAACAAAACCTTCTCGTTCCATATTTATTTGTAAGCTTTTAGGAAAATGTTTCCGAAATGGGATATAGTTGCTTAAAAAGCCTCCTACAGTGGTATTTATCACCCATATTCTGTTTTCGACGGCCGTTTCAGTGGAAGCGATCGTGTTAGTAAATATTTTTCACGCGAACCACATTAACCATTTGTCTTCAATAAAGTCCCTTATTCCCGATTCTCAATCAACCGAAAATTGCAGAATCGTATTGAACCGACCCTGCCCGAGGAGAAAGACTAATGACACTGGCACCCACAAAATTGCTTCATAATTTTCCCTGGTAACCTTTCCGCTATCAATCTGAAGCGACAGCGAAACTCAGTTTGGAAACGCCATACTTCAATAAGTTCATGGATCGCTGGACTTAGACAAAAAACTCCTTCATAATGAATGTTTTTTCTCTCGAAATGTTTTAATTGGAGGAATTTCATAGCACTCTACAAGTTGTTTTCGTTATAAGTTGCGATTGCTGAATTGATGTAATGATTTGCCATTTTGGTGAAACTTTCTGCAGAAATCTGAAATATTATCACGTTTTTGATGGTAATGGAATTTTTGGATGTATGAACAATCAATATTTGGGAAATGAATGCTTTTCAAAATCTCAAATGAAAAATGTGGGTGGTTCATATGGAATCAAGGTCGAATAGAGTATTGAAAACTCCTAATCACTGGAAACGTTCGTCCAAGTCAACTGAAGAAGCGACGAACTCCACCTATACATGACTCTCTCGAATAGGAAGAAGACCCCAGATTATTCATTATTTATCCATCACAAAATCATCAATCACGCCAATCTCCCACAATATTGTCCAAATTGGTACAAAAGTCATTCCCTTCCTTACCAGTCCATCTTAATCACCTATAATCCCTCATACTCAACTCAACTGCAAACCTTTCAGTCAAACCCTCGTAAGCTACTCACAATTTCTGAAAAACCTTCCTTCTTCTGTTTTTTGCCTTTCAATCGCTTCCACATCGACGTGGACCATGTATGTGTGTTTTTTGAGGTGACATTCACTGAGACCCGAGAGATCTGTTGCGCCCCTTCACAGCTACTTAGTTTCTAAGAAGAGTCTGAGAGACTAGTAGCTCCTTCAGTTCTACTTCCTGGAGGAATTTTGAGATATCTACAGGCTTCAAATAAGGTGAATGTCCCTCTCCTATCTGTTGATCTTCCGGGTGCTGTGACGTGGAGTTCTGATTTGCTGTGCAATTCAAAAGTATTTATTCATTCATCTATTTATTTATCTATTTATGTATAACCAAACAGGCCTAAAGGCCTAATTACATGGCCAATAATTTTTAAATTCACATTCACATTAACAAATTAATAATGGCAATAACATATCTCAAGTATGGATTGTATAAACGAATTTTGTGAATTGCAGAGGTTCAAACAGCTTTGCAATAGTCAAATTTATATTGATGTATTCAATATAATTTGTGCCTGCCCCGCCGCGGCTCAAATCAGGTATATGATGTTTGGCAGGGTCTCTCTCTCGCCCTCGGACCTGAAATATCATTCACCAAATAAAATAATCGGCTTTGTTAAGAAGCTGAATTTGTTTGGTGAAATCTGAATGGGTGTGAGCCACAATAGACTCTTGTGAGTCGCAGTGGAGGGCCTTATAGACCCACTCACCACAAACCTAACCTAACCTAACCTAGTATAATATTGTGAGAAACTTTTTCAGTCAAACTCCAATCAATATTTTTTCATAATAGTTATAAGAGGGTCCCTAACGGTTAAAAATAGATTTGGTATATGAAATATCAGCATTGTGCGAGTGCGACGTCCAGGAACATTAAATGGAATAGATGAAAAGTACGTGGATTAGGTTTCTTCTTTCATGCCACAAAACAAAATCTACGTTCAAAAACTCCCCAAAAACGCAGATACTTTTACGGTTAAGAGTTTTAGAAACTAATAGATTTGTTTCTGTTCCTGTACAAACTGGAATAGAAGAAAATGAAATAGCAGATGAACTAGCTAAAATGGGGACTGGAGTACCTTTCTGGGGGACTGATCCCTTTTGCGGAATCAGCCCCAATGGAATATCGGAAGAAATAGGTAGAGCCGAGAAAAAGATAAGATATGACGATTGGAAAGATCTAGTAGGGCTTACACAATCAAAGATCTTCTGGTTGACTAGAACCTGTTGAGATCGAATGAATGCATAAGTCAAAGTGAAACTGCGCTATGAGTTTCAACAGGGATCCTAACGGGTCATTGTTGCATGAATGGGCACCTGAAAAAGCTCAAAATAGTGATGGTAGAAAAGTACAGATTTTGTGGCATGGAAGACGAAACCTCCATCCACATACTTTCCAACTGCACAGCACTTGAGAATCCTAAAGAACAGCACCTGGGAGATTACTGGATAGAAGAGGAACATTTACCTAAGTTGAAGCCTGCAGACATCCTAAAATTTCTCCGGGAAATGGGACTGAAGGAGCTACTAGTTTCTAAGACTCTCCTCAGAAACTAAGTAGGAGTAAGGGGGAACAATGGATCTTTTAGGTCCCAGTGAATGTAATACATACATACATACTGTTTCTGTGGGTCAATGGGTTATGAAAAAAGACTGCTACCTAACTACGAAGCATCACCTCAAGATATTTCCTTAGAAAAATTGTTTCTAAAAATCAGAAATTAAGGCTTATGGCTTTTTTTCTGATGTAGCAGTTGAGCAAGTGGAAAATAAAATGAAGTCAAACTGATTGAAAAGGGAAATATGAGAGTGGAAAAGAATTTGAGGGTGCAGAAAACACATCAATTTTTTCTCCACTGATATGATCATGGAATTATAGACTACAGAATACAACTTGAGTTCCAGTTGGCGCTCTGATCGATTTGTTTCAAAATATTTTCCATCACACCAATCGGCTATTAATCTGTATCGATTTTTTTATGTCACATAGAAAATAAATTAATGGAACCTGCCTATGTAAACTGCGACCGTGTATGAATTTCAATAATTCAAATGTACAGTTAACAAACAGCTGTATAAATTCAGTTGTTATACATAGTTGGCACATGAACAATATGCTACATGTAACGAAAATTAATATACATACAAATAATTATATATTGATGGATGGAACAAATGTGCACATGTAGCCAACGGATAGTTCTACAGCGCGTTAATAATAAACTGCTATTATTCTGACAATACTTTGCTAGAATTGATATTGGGCCAATTGAGAGGCTTCTAAACGGGCAATATTTTTACTGCAATATGTGGCTTCACAATTCACAACATAACCTATACGGGCTGTGCCGAATTCCGCCTACCTGCGTCTTCAATCCTAGGTCGAGGAGAATTGGTGGCTAACAACCAAAGGCCAGTTTTAACTTACAAAATTATAAATATTGGAAGTGCCAAGAAAGAAAGAGATCTGTGAGAATAGATATTCGGAAATCTGGGAGTGGAGGGGTGAAATATCTTCAATTTACAATGTTCTTGGTGAATTAAACATTCCAAATAAATACAAAATGGAACCTTTATTTATAAAAGACAAAACATAAAATTTGTACACTTTAACCTTAACGATCTCATATTATAAGCTGTTTATTCGCTTTCCTCTGGCAAGAAAAATACGCATTTATTAAGTCTGGCTAAGATATATCTCCATGCACCTTTCTGTTCATTACAATACGTCCGCAAGCCCTCTTTTACATTTGTCATTCCACTTTTCTTACGTTATACACATTGCTTCTTCCTCCGACAACACATTTTTCCAGTCTTTTTTTGCACGGGAAATATTTTAGACCCTTGGGACGGACTAAACCAAACAGAAAAGTTTTTCTTTTATACCAGTTGACTACGGAAAAGAAAATCAAGACAGATTCCGTTTATTTCTCTCTATGTTGAATTTTCGTTCATAGCTGATGCTTTTTATATTAACATACCAATATTTGAAAATAAAATCTTCGGCTTACAAACTATCAATTGGAAAAACTTGGTTCAGAGTATTATTTTCGTACAGGTTTCTTCCAAATCACTTGCCGATTCATTGAAGAAAATTACTGTCCAGACTGAACGTACCGATAAACATTGAATTACACAAAATTAAACAGGATGATATGATCCACAAGATTCGACCAACGTAGATGATTAGAAGGGGGCTTAATATCAATTGCATGATATCGGCGTGGCTGCTACAGACCACTATCCTCTAGACCCTCCACGGCAATAATGTTTAATTGGACCTTCGTTGCTCCCTCTGCTGGTCTCATCGGAGATAAGTGAGCGCGGGATATTTAAAATAGATCTTCAGCTAATGACTCTTACAAGTCTCTACCTGCATTCTATCAGAAATATAAACAATGCTTCCTTATATAGAAAAAAAATTGAAAATCTGGTTCGCAAAAAATATAATAAAGATGATGAACACTCCTAGATAGCTATTGACATTTTCTATAAATGGCCCTTGCAATATTGTATGAATGAATAAACATATAGTTCATTCTCTTATTTATGTGATTCAATCTGTTAATTTGTTCCTAATTCAAGAGCTTACTTTATAGAATTATTTTTATTGTTATACTTTTTACATATTACGATTACACTCACTTTTAATATGTAGCATTTCAAAATTTACATTTTACATCTTACATTCCACATTTTATATTCTACACTTACATTTTGATGTTCTTCATCAATACAAAAAAAGCTCCTGGCTTTGACTTGATCAGTGGTGAGATATTAAAAAATCACCCAGGAAAGCTTTAGTAAAGCTTACTACTCTAATTAATGCATCATTTAGGCTTAGGTATGTTCCCATTCTATGGAAAACTGCGGAGGTAATGATGATACCTGAAGTAGGAAAATCTACCAATGAATTAACGTCATACAGGCCAATTTCCTTACTACCCGTAATCTCAAAGATATTTGAGAAATTGTTGTTACGAAGAATGAACTATATAATTGTACAAAAAAACATTATCCCATCACACCAATTTGGATTTCGCGATAAACATTCTACTATAGATCAGATCCATCGGATAATAACTGAAATAGAGAAATCATTGGAAGAAAATAAAATTTGCTCAGCTATATTTCTGGATATCGCTAAATCGTTCGATAAAGTATGGCACCAAGGCCTGATAATGAAGCTGAAGAAAATATTTCCTTTGCAACTGGTTGAAATTTTGCAGTCATACCTATACCAGCGAACATTTAAAGTTAGAATGGAAAATGAGTACTCTGAGCTGAAACCAATAAACGCAGGGCAACACGCAAGGCAGTGTTCTTGGGCCGGTACTATATCTTTTGTATACATCTGACATTCCGGAGAGAGAAAACATAATATTAGCCCCTTTTGCTGATAACACAGGAGTTTGAGCAGTAGATGGAACTATAGAAGAAACAACGGCCAATCTACAAAATGCAGTCAATGATATAGAACACTGGTCTAAAAAATGGCGAATGAAATTTAATGAAGACAAATCAGTCCATATAAACTTTACCAACAAAAAAATAACTTACCTTCCAATCAACCTAAATAACAGTATTGTTCCTAATAAGAAAACAGCTAAATATCTCGGTTTAAATCTGGACATCAAACTGAAGTGGAAGGAACATGTTAAGAAAAAAACGGAACAGCTGAAGATAAAATAAAGAAATATGTATTGGTTGATGGGTAGGCACTCGCAGCTCTCCACACAAAACAAATTATTAATTTACAAACAGGTTCTGAAACCGGTGTGGACTTATGGCCTGCAACTATGGGGTTGTACCAAAAAACACCAATTATAGATGCCTAGAAACGTTCCAAAACCGAATATTAAGGAATATTGCAGATGCTCCTAGGTATATTCGGAACAACGATATTCATAGAGACCTCCAAGTCGAATCTATCCCGGATGAAATCAAGAAAGTCGCTAGGAGACATGAAGAGAGACTCCATAAACATCCCAACTTTGAAGTGCTCCAACTTCTAGACAATCAACCACAGATGCGAAGGCTCAAAAGAACTAAACCGTTTGAGCTTGTGTAAGTGTTAAGTGTAAAGCAGAGTCAGTGCTGTACTGTGTAGCCACAACAAAGAAGTGAGCTTACGTTAAAAACTAGGATGGACCACAGGTGACATCTAGATTACAACTCTTTAGGAACTTAGGTTAAGGCAAAAATGCTGATTAATCTTTTAGATTAGGTGATACCCATTGTTAGATAAAAAAAAAAAGTTACATTTTAATATACTGCCCACGTACAAGTTTCACTTCTGTGGGTTTTCTTTTATTTATTCACCATTGCTGTATTATATTGTATAATGTATATTTGAGATTTTTGGTAAATAAATAGATTATTATTATAATTAATATTATTATTATTATCATCATTCCAAGTATACACTTGCTCAGCACTTGCTGCTAATGTTCACCTATCCACATCGTTTGTAAACGCAAATGGGATTAGGCTCGGAAGTCACATAGAAATTTACGGACAGTGTGACAGGTATTTAGAATGGCAGGCTTCTGCAGATCAATGTATGTATTTTTGTGAAGACCTAGTTTGGTAAGGCTGTCTTGTGAAGTTTTGGGAATTAGTCCTGCAGATGAAACGATGATCGGTACCATCTATATTTTCTCTGCATGCCACATCTGTCTTACCCCAATTCCAAGATCGGTGTATTTTGCAATTCTCTTGTTGTATTTGTCCAGAATATTGTTATTATTGGGTACAGCAACATCCACCAAATAAACCGAGTTAGCTTTTTTATCCACAACTATGATATCAGGCCGGTTATTCGTCACCCGTCTATCGGTGATAATTGACCTATCGTAGTTTAGTCGAAAATTAGCATTCTCTATGCACCGGATTCGGATGGTACTTGTAATAAGGGGTGTAGGTGTTAACTGATCCAAGTTTGTTGGCCAACTTCTGATGGATGATGTTGCGAAGTTGATTGTGCCTGCGTAGGTAATCAATGTTTGCTAAGGCTGAACATCCCGACGTTATGTGTTGTATCGTCTTTGCTGTTTGTTGACACCTTCTGCACTTGTCCGAAGCGATGTTTAGATCTCTTATGACAAATTTCTTGTTATTGTTGGTACTAATTACTTGGTCTTTAATTATTGACATCATGAAACTTTCTGTTTCTGGAAATAATGTTCCATCATAGAGCCACTTATTTGATGCTGCTTTGTCGATATGAGGTTGATTCAGGTCGTGATGATGTCGACCATGAAGCGCTTTCTGGGACCACTCCACCTGTTTGTCAGAGTCTGTAACGATTTCAAGTCTCATATCAGGGCTTACAAGATTAAAGGGGGAATAGTTTTTATCTGCTTTTGCGACCATATCATGCAATTCAGTTATTATTATCATTATTATTATTTGGTTTGACCTTCTTTAACTTGCGTGGAATATCTAGAGATCAGTGATCTGTGATAGTTACACCTTATCGTATAAGGATTCCATCCGAAATCACTAATCTGGACTGAAGCAGATACTCTCACTGGAAGTATAGGGTACGTCTGTCAAGACTACACCTTTATAATAGAAGCGTGCCTTCTCCACTCAACGCTCAACAACGATGTACCTGTAGAGACATGTTGTAACCAATTAGAGTTTCCTGTAAAATATTCAATGGAGTTTCCTGTAAAATATTCAATGAGGTATAATCAAGTGGAAGTATGAAAATAAAACTGAAGTACTATTTCGATATTTAAGATTGAAGATCTTTGCGCTTTAATTGCAGCTAGTGAGCCAGTTTTTACAGAATACTCGAACTATTCGACGTGTTTTCAAAAGGAGCGGGTACTTCTGTTCCAAAGTACGAAGTACGCAATAACTTCCCCCCGCAGATAGTTCTACATTCGTTAATTTCAAGGATTGGTTATTTCCAAAAATGGGAATGAAATTTCCATTAAATCGAGCAATCCAGAGTGGTTGAACGTCTGGAGGTTTTTTTTTGTATTTTATGGTTTTCAAAAATGTTCAACTACATTTTACCAAAGCCATGGTTTGATATTCCTTTTAATGTCATGTATCACCATCTTGCAATTTCCTTTCCTAGTTTCACACAACGGAATAAATCATAAGGTTGCTCAAAATAACATTTTTGTGTTATCGTCTCGCAAGCTCCCTATTAAAACTAATTATCAGGTGTATTTATAAAACATTCAAAACTGGTTTTAATTAGTTAATTCGATCATGCGACGAATTCAATCCTCTTGTTATCCCTCGAGGATAATACCAGCTCATAACATATTTTGTGTCTCGTTTGGATAATTGGATGATTTTCCGAAAGTTCAACAGTTTTTTTGACACGAAATATTCCAAAGCATTCCTGAATTCATATGGTAATATTTTATTCTAACTAATCGAATGTCTGGATTAGATTTAGTGAAATGGCTAATTGATCCATTCCACTTTTCAAATCTACTATGGTTCCTGAATCTGGTTAACATTCCCCAGCCCGACTCTTTTCATCCAGCCAATCAGTCTCAAGACTTAACCCCTCAGGTCACTTCTCATCGCCTAGTAAAAGAGACCGCACATTTGCCAGACAGTAATACTGGCATAGGATGTGTTTTGACTGTCCACCCCATTACCTTTGCAGTACTATTGAAGCTGAAATAAAATGTCTCCGTGTTCAAGACATTAAAGTCAGTAGTTAGCAGTTTTGGGGGAGATCTTCCACTAATGTTGTCCATAGTAAGGACAGTGTTTTTTTTTTAAATTCTTTATTTTTTGAATGACAAACAAAGTTTGTATAAAATTCGTCAGAAGTTTTCTTAAAATCTAACCTAACTAACTTACTAACTAACTAACTAGTACAGTCTAAAAGTAGAGTAAAAATAACGCATAGTGAAAAATATAGTATAATAATACACAAAGTTCTTACAAATTTAAAAACTCATTGACTGAATAGTAACACATATCTACTAAAAACGTTTTGAGTAAACTTT
>CAJUYI010005665.1:0-15207 GCA_910591695.1 Galerucella pusilla
TGGTCGCGAATGTATAATATATTTTCTCCACGACTAAATAATAACGCCCAAATTATTTTTACATATTTAGCTGCATAATGATATAAATTCTTCACACGAGTGAATAATAAAAAGAATTCACTCTCGTTAGCCAATCACATTCTATTATTATTAGAATTCACGCTAAAATGAATTAAATAGTATATTATTAAACGAGCAATTTATGATAGCCATAATTCACGATGGGTGACGTTTACGTCACGAGCCGCAGGCGAGGGGCGCAAGTCACCCAAGTGAATTATGGCCATAAATTGCGAGTAGAATACTATACTTTGTCCACGACACTACACTTAATTTATTTATTAATAAATAAAAGTCAGTAGCGATTTGGCATATTACTAACCTCAAAATGTTGAGGCAGCTACTTCAAATAATTTGACATATATGGAGATGGGCGATACTGTAGAAAGTATCAATACAACGTACCGTTATAAATATATTGTTTTGAAATACTTATTATTAGAAAATATCGTTATGACAAGTATCAATACTAAAAATTACAATATTTTATAGATACGATATATGTCAGAAACAAATTTCCTGAACAAAATACACAGATTTAATAGTTTATTTCATATTGTACCCCCATCTCTAGTCGGGAATTATGAACCATAATACACTACAGTGTAGTATGAACCATAATTCACGACAGTTGATATATGGGTACCATATACCTTTAGTTAGGAGGTAAAATATTGACTTATTATTAGGTGGTCGTGGACAAATGAATAAATCAAATCATCTTTTTAAAACGTCAAATACCTAAGAACGCAAATCGCTTCTGACAGCGCGTCGTTTGAAACGTCAAAATAATTATAAAATCATAATTTAACGTATTATAAGAGAAAAAAATGGACAACCGTAGCGATAGTGAATATGTACGCCTCCCGGAATTAATTTCATTTATAAATGTAAGGGTTTCGATTAAAAATATAAGTTACGTATTATTACTTTATGTTCTCAACATTAACTTTATATTTTTGGGAGAAGGTATTAAATGAAAGACTTGCTGTTAAGTCAACGGCATGAGGAAAACTGCTTTATTAATACAATTGACACTGTGTCACAAAATGCCAGTTGGCAATGCTGCCAACCTAAATAATAATAAGGACGGGTTCCGTCATGTGACATCCCCCTTTTCAAAGCTAAAATACGTTTATCACAGTTTGCTTGTTACATTACAAAAACACATATATAAGTATAATTACAAACAAACACGTAAATTACAAACACATAATTTTACAAAATATTACAAACAAATTGACACTTATGCTGTAGTGAATTATCATGTTTTTTGACTAACTATTGTTAATTAGTCAGATAAAAATTTTATTTAATTTTTCAATAGTTACCTTGACAATGAAAACTAAAAATGATTTTCACTTTATGTAAAGTAACAATCTAAGGAAAGCTTTGAGTTGTAATATCTTTAAAACTAAAGATCTAATTTTGCAGGAGTTTTTATCAACCTGCCCGATCTAGTTTTATTAAAACTGGTAGTGGGATGTTCCTCCCCTTTTTCAGAATTTTGAGAATTTTTCTCACTGTCAAAAGAAGTACCAGGAAGTTCCCAGTTTGAAACAAAATTGTTATCGTCAATGTTTTCAGAGTTAGTAGTACCCTCTGAAAGTTTTTTATTTACAAAGCTTTCAAATTTCGAATTGTCAAAAGAATTATTTACAATGTTGTTTTTGTCAGGGGAACTCGAAAAGCTTGAATTGCCACTGACAAAATTGTCCGATCTTTCACTACAGCTTACAGAGCTCAGGAGTGAGTCGTCATTAAAGTTTTCCCCTTCCAATGACGAAGTCTGCTCCCTGTTATTATTTACAGATAAATCTCTTACATTCTCCACTGAATGATCCTCATTCTCTACTACCCTCAATATTCTATTTGCAAATTGAAAATTGTTCTCCAAAAACAAATCAGGGAAAGTCCCTGTCTGAGGTGAAGTTTGAGAATTACTCCAGGTTTCAGATGTGCAAAACTCCCTGATGAACTTTCTGTTACGTCTGAGAGTAGAGCCATTGTTTAATTTAATTATATATGAACGAAAAGGCAATTTTTTTATAATTTGGCCGTTTTGCCATGATGCATTTGGCTCTATTTGAACCTTCACAAAAGAATTGACTCTTAAAGGTGGTAAAATTTTTTTATTTTTATCATAATGTCTTTTCTGGTTACTTTGAGTTCTAGAAATATGAGAATTAAATTTTTTCTTATCAAAATTTTTTGAAAACTTGCTATTTATCTCAGGTATAACAGTTCTTAAGTTTCTATTCATTAATGCGTTTGCAGGAGAGTTTCTTCCATCCAAAGGTGAGTTTCTAAAATTTAAAAGAGCTAAATATGGATCTTTTTTGTCCATAAAGCATTTTTTTAAAAGATTCTTAATAGATTGTACAGTTCTTTCAACCTGACCATTTGATTGAGGATACAAAGGAGAAGAAGTTATGTGCTGAAACTCCCATTCTTTGGAAAAATTTTTGAATTCTAAACTACAAAAATTTGAACCATTATCGGTCATCAAAATTTTTGGGATACCAAAACGAGCAAAAACGATTTTAAATTTGTTAATTAAATTTTTAGAAGTTAAATCTTTAGCTAAGTTAATGACCTCTACAAATTTGGAATAGTAATCAACAATTAAAAGGTAATTTTGTGACTGAAATTGAAAAAGATCTGCAGCCACCTTTTGCCAGGGTAGTCTGGGAATGTCATGATTCATCAAGGGCTCCGAGCACTGAGATCTCTGATGAGTTTGACAAGTGTTACATGATGTTATGATGTCCTCAATTTGCTTTCGCATTCCTGGCCAGTAAAATGATAAATTAGCTTTATCCAATGTTTTTTTATAACCCAAATGTTCATAGTGAAGCTTTTGTAGGATTTCATGCCTCAAAGCCTTGGGAACTAGAAGTTTTTGACCTTTAAAGATCAAATCTTCTATGCAAGATAATTCTTCTTTGAACTTAAAATAGAATTTAATAATTTCTGGACAGTATTTTATGCTCGTGGGCCAGCCATTTTCTAAGACACTTCTTAAAGTTTTTAGTTCAAGATCCTCACTTGTTAATTTTTGAATTTGTTGCTTTTTGTTTTCTGTAATATTTAAAGAAAGTTCAACAGCACAAATCTCAGATTCAATGTCAAAATCTATATTTTCATTGAAACTGCTTTGTGAGTTGTAAGCACGACTTAAAGTATCAGCTATGATTAATGTTTTTCCAGGTTTATATATCAAATCAAAATCATACTTTCTTAATTGCATTAGCATTCTTTGAAGTCTTGGTGGGCAAAGATTTAATGGTTTCTTAATTATAGAAATTAAAGGTTTATGATCAGTCTCTATTATAAACTTTTTCCCAAAAACATATTGATAAAAACGAGTGGCTCCAAACCAACAAGCCAAAAGTTCTTTTTCTATTTGAGAATAACGTGACTGTGTTTCAGTCAAAGCTCGACTTGCATGAGCACAAGGTCGGCCATTTTGCATGAGAACAGCTGCCATTCCGTTCTGAGAAGAATCAACTGAAATGGTTGTCATTTGATTTATGTCGAAAAATTTCAAACACGGAGTTTTGACTAAAAGTAGTTTCAAATTTTGAAATGCTGTTTCATGTTGTGGTAACCATTGAAAAATAGAATCTTTTTTTAATAAAGAACGCAGAATCGAAGTTCTTTCTGAAAGATTTTCAACAAAGCTTGCAATATATGTGACCATGCCCAAGAAACGTTGTAAATCTTTTACATTTTTAGGACTAGGCATGTCATTAATAGCTTGAATTTTAGATTTGTCCACCTCTATGCCTTGTTCACTTATTCGATGTCCCATATATGTTATTTTTTTGCATAAAAATTTACATTTTTCTTTATTGAAACGAATATTATGTTTTTTAGCAGTCTCAAGGACTTTCTCTAAAATTGAATTGTGAGATGAAATACTCTCACTGAATATTATCAAATCATCTATGAAAATTGCACATCCTTCTATGTTTCCGAAGATTTCATACATTCTTTCCTGATAAACCTCAGAAGAACATGAAAGACCATATGGTAGACGACAAAAAGAATATCTACCGAAAGGTGTAGCAAAAGTACATAGTTTTTGGCTTTCCTTATCTAATTTGACTTGCAAAAAACCTTGGGTTGCATCTAAAGTACTAAAGAATTTTGATCCATGTAACTTTGAACTTATTTCTTCCCAGGTTGGTAAATGAAAAGTAGGTTTCTTTATAGACATATTCAGCTTAAAAGGGTCCATACAAATTCTTAAATTTCCATCAGGTTTTTTAACTATTACTATGGGGTGAAGCCAATCCGTGCTACCCGTTACTCGTTTTATAATTTTATTTTTCTCTAATTGAATTAAAGAATATTTTAGCTTTTCTTCTATGCCTAATGGTACCCTTCTAGCAGTGCAAATCGATGGTACAGCGTCTTGTTTGAGTTCTATATGATACTCTTTCTCTAAACAGCCTGTACCTTTGAAAATATTTTCATACTTATTTAAAATTTTATTTAACTTTGAATCACTTTGAAAGTTATCATCGATTGCTTGTATTTTTTTTATTAGCTCAAGCTCTAAACAACCTTTTAGACCTAAAATTGGAATACATTCCATTTCTACAGCATAAAACAACAAATTGCTAGTCTTTTTATTACTTTTACACTTTAAATATAACTGGCCCAGTACTGGCAAGGAATGCTTTGTATATGAACTAAGTTGAACATTTGTTTTTTGCATATTTGACATATTAAATTTTATTTGTTTTAATACCTTAATAGGGATAACATTTGCCATTGCTCCTGTATCCAGTTTAAATGCTATGTTGTTGGTGTCATCGATCTCAATGTTCTCGACCCAGGAATCCTCAGACACAGTCCCGATTGTCCCAGACTGTGGTTGTATAGCTATACTTTGCTCTACAGAATCTAAAAATACAAATTTATTAACAGTATCATTGTTATCACTTTCTTGTGTATTGTGTTCAAGTGTATGTATTTGTTTGTGTTTATTGTTTTTATGTTGTGTATTTCTTAACGAGGATCTATAATTAAAATTATGATTAGCATTAGGATACTTTAGACAAAATTGTGTAAAATGATTTAATCCTTTACAACGAAAACACTTAACTTGATATGCTGGACATCTCCGAGGTGGATGAGTTCTTCCACATTTCTTACATCCCGGACTGTTTGGATTTGGTGTCCAGTTGCTGTGTGATGGGCTTGCCTTTGCTGGATTGTTGTTGCGAAACTTTGAGTGGACTACGTTAATCTGTCTGCCATAATTGTCACCATTACCATTTGATATTTGACGGTTTTGTTCTTTTGTCGATTCACTGTTAATGCAATAATTAACAGCATCTTCCAATGTCTTACAGTCTTTGTCAAATAGCTGTGCTCTTAACTGGTCAGATTTCAAGCCACAAACTAACAGATCTCTTACCAAAGACTCCCTCAGTTCCTCAAGCTCACATGATAAGGATAAATTCTTGAGTTCTGTGATGAATTGTTCAATTGTTTGGCCCTCTTTTTGACGACATGTCAAAAATTTATACCTCTCAAAAGTCAAATTTGCTTTGGGGTTAAAATGGTCATCAAATTTTTTCAATAATACCTCCAATGTTTCAGTTTGTTCATTGGTAAATGTAAAAGTATTATAAATTCTGATACCTTCATCTCCGATGAGCGTTAATAATTGAGCACATTTTGTTGAATCGTCTTTCTTGATGATTTCAGTTGCTTTCAGGTACATAGTAAACTTCTGTTTCCAGAATTTCCATGTCTGATTCAAGTTTCCACCGTTCATGCACATGGGCGAAATTCCACGGTCCATCTTTGGAAAACGAAATCTTAAATCATCGACGAAATATGCAATAGTTTTTTCTTGTTTTTCAACTCAGCTTCTTCACGGCATTGAGAGCTTCTATTTGGTTCTTTTATTTGACTGCGCCATATTACTTTATGTTCTCAACATTAACTTTATATTTTTGGGAGAAGGTATTAAATGAAAGACTTGCTGTTAAGTCAACGGCATGAGGAAAACTGCTTTATTAATACAATTGACACTGTGTCACAAAATGCCAGTTGGCAATGCTGCCAACCTAAATAATAATAAGGACGGGTTCCGTCATGTGACACGTATATATATTTACTCTTTACATTTTTATAAATATGCTCTATAGCCTGGTGGTGGTTGACTATGGTGCGGATGATCGAGGTTCGATCCTCACCGGAAGTTTTTCCTTTTTAGTCGTGGAGAAAGTCTATTCCTTCACTTGTGTAGAATGGCTATTATCCACTTGGAATACTATTCCACTTTTTAAATCGATCACCCATCACTATAAGAGTGTTTTTTTTATTTTTTTTCAACTAGCACTTATCTAAACATTGTCTCTCTGTTATTCTATAGCCTAATCTTTTCCACTCACATAATGGCTCACATAATTATTCACCGAATCTGTGAACATACTTCAATAGAAGCAAAAAAGACAAAATGATAAAAAGATACATTCGTTAGCACCACGGATTAGAGCTAATCACAGTTACTGGGCCCCTAAATTAAAGCTCAAACAATTTTATCATCTGTTTTTACATCAAAAATTAGTTATTTCATAGTCCACACCATGTCCACACTACGTCATTATGACGTCATTAACGTATTTCTTAACCAATTTTGACGTGAATTCTATTTGTTACCTTTGACAGTCATATTTTGAGAACAATTCTTAACATAATATGTCATTGATTACAATTTTTAGGTTAAGTGTAAAATAACATTCAACTAATATAAGACAAACGTAAAACAGCAGAACACGTCACCGATTATGACGTAACGGCGAGGGATGGTTGAACAAACTCTACATACGATTCAATGACTGCTAGACTCCGTTTCACATAAGAAAAAGACACGTGAAGTTTGCCAACTGTCTTGTCTACAAAACGTGAAAACTCAACGCTACTGATTTGAAATCGAATGTCAATACCACTGGTTTTGACAACAAGTTCGCGCATACGACTGCAACTTCAAGTGGCTTCTTTTTACGTGAAACAAAAAAGTCAACTTGAAATCAACTTTTAAACAGGTAGTTTCGAGGCGGAAATTGTAGTACTAAGGGCGGGTTTATCAATCCTCGGTTAAATATTACAGCCTTCGGTTAAATCTTAGCTGTTGGTCAAAGTGTTCATCAACTGCCAGCTTGCATTAGCTGGCAGTCAAACTTTCGGTTACCCTAGGCCACTATTAAGTTTGATGTTAACCATAGAACATACAGTTAAATACGATAAAGTGATGTTCCGTTATTCTAACCATAGATTCTAACTTACAACTGTGTCATGATTTTTTCATGTTAGCTTACATTTTGCAACAAAGATTATTTCAACTTTAAATTTGATTGTGTTTGTTGGAAAATGCTAGTGTTCACTATGTATCATTATTGTAACTAAGTATTTTTTTTTAGAGAAAATAGTTGTCAATATTTGTCATTTTTAATTTATATAGATTGTCAAAGTAGATTGAAAAATACAAGTTTTTTCATAAGATATCATCAACTCTCGTTTATTTTCAACTTTAAAACTTACTCCAGACCTGAGGCGTATCAATTCACCGGTTAGGTGTTTTGTACGTTCCACATTTTGGCGACCGTGACAGGACAATGGAGAAGGTATTGAAAGCTGTAACCACATATCGAACTTCGTTCGAAAGATTATATCAAGAGTCGATGAAATTATTAATGGACCCGAATCACGACATTGATGATCTTCATGGTAATCTCAAAGTGTTGGATCAGAAGATAGAAACCTTAATGGAACTTGATAGACAAATGTTGAACCTGATGTTAGAAGATGATACGCCAGCCGAGGACATTGATGCTGAGACTTCTAGAGCAGATGAAATCTTAGGGAAGTATAATAGACTTAAGGCTAAAGTAGAAAGAAGCTTGAATAAGGATGCTTTATCTGAATTATCTAACTCTAATCATTCTTGCCATAACCAACGTAGAGTGAAATTGCCATTGATAGAACTTAAGAAATTTGATGGTGATATAAAAGATTGGTTATCATTCTGGAGCCAATTTAAACGCATACATGAAGATGAATTTATACCGACTGAGGACAAATTTCAATACCTTATTCAAGCAACTTCAATAAAATCACGAGCTCGTCAACTTGTTGAAAGCTATCCTCCAACCAAAGAAAATTACCCAAAGGTCATCGAGTGTTTGAAATCCCGCTTTGGTAGGGACGATTTATTGGTAGAATTTTATGTGAGACAACTTTTAAAATTGATTTTAAATAATTTTAATTCGAAATTGAAACTCAGTTATCTGTTTGATCAAATCGAATCACAATTACGATCACTTGAGACTTTGGGAGTGAATTCCGATACCTGTGCAGCAATGCTTTATCCACTTGTAGAATCATGTTTACCAGAAAGTTTACTGAGGGTATGGCAGCGCAGTGAAAAGTACGATGTTTCATTATTTTCGAAAAATCGATTAGATTTATTAATGAATTTTCTTAAAAAAGAAGTGGAGAACGAAGAAAGAATTTCATTGGACATTTCTGGTTTTGGCAATGAGAATAGAAAGCAAGGAGAAACTCAATCAAAATTACCTTCCGTCTCTACTACGTCCGGGTTATTTAACAAAAATAAATCTCCCAAATGTGTTTTTTGCAATAAATTACATCATTCTTCAGATTGTGACGATGATGAGATGAGAAAGCTATCATTTGATGAGAAAAAGAAGGTATTGATTGATCACGGTAGATGTTATTTATGCCTAAGATTTGGACATCTAGCAAGAAAATGCAAAGTAGATATCAGATGTTCTAAATGTAACGAGAAACATGCTACTCTCATGTGCTGTAAGAGAAAACCTGTCTTAGAATCAAATATTTTAACCACAAGGAAATCGGAACCCCTTGTATGGACGAAATTGATGCTACATCACTTAAAAGACATCTGAGATACATTCAGAAGATTAGAATGAATTTGAGAAAAAGATTCAGAGAAGAATACCTTAGCCAGCTAGTCTTGCATATGAAAAGAAAAACATCCAGAGAAGTTATTAAAGGAGAAATTGTGATTATCGAAAACGAGCATATGAAGAGACTTGATTGGCCTTTGGGTATAGTAGAAGATATTTTTCCAGGAAAAGATGGAAAAATTCGTTTGGTAAAAGTTCGAACTTCAACGGGTTCTCTGATGAGACCCATTCAAAGACTTTACCCCCTTGAAATAGAGACCGAAGAAGATGATTCTGTGAGATGTGAACTGCAAAGAAGACAGTTAGAAAAGTTAAATATTGATAAGCAACAGCCTAAGTCTAATACTTCTGAAGAAGACTCAACGATAAGGGAAAGAGAACTGATTTCCGTTAAGGAAAGCTTAGCTCCAGTTGTAACAAGATATGGAAGACAAGTTAAGCCCCCGTCTAGATTTGTGTCATAGATTTTCTTGAGAAGTTGTGCCACTGGAAAGCATGGCACAAGGTGGGAGTGTGTTGGAAAATGCTAGTGTTCACTATGTATCATTATTGTAACTAAGTATTTTTTTTAGAGAAAATAGTTGTCAATATTTGTCATTTTTAATTTATATAGATTGTCAAAGTAGATTGAAAAATACAAGTTTTTTCATAAGATATCATCAACTCTCGTTTATTTTCAACTTTAAAACTAACTCCAGACCTGAGGCGTATCAATTCACCGGTTAGGTGTTTTGTACGTTCCACAGTGTTATTATCGTTTAGGGTGAAGTCGAGAAGCTTATTTGATTAATTTATAGTAGTTTAGTAGCATCCAGGTTCTGTGTGTATTTTATTTCATTGTTATTGTCAATGTGTATCTTGAGGAACTTGACGACCTTTTCGATGAAGAGCTTGGAGCTTAGCGAAATATTGGAATTTGTAGAGTACAAAAGACCACCATATACTGTTGAAGAACGGATGAATCCCTTTGAAGAGCTCGATGATGTCGAGTTTATTACTCGGTTTCGACCCAGTGTTCTCATGATACCCCAACAAATTCCAGCTTTTCTCGCCAGGTTACAGCATCTGTCCTTTTGCATTCTATTATACTTTTATGGTAAATGGCTACTTTTATAAGTACCTAATTGTCGCTCTGACTCCGTGAAATTGGGAAATCTTTTTGGTTTTTTGGACATGCTCAAATGCAAACAACTCAACAAAGCACAACATAGACGAAATAAAAATAACAGTACCACAATTTTGACATTGACAACTGAAATTTTCCACGATGTTGTCAGAGTAAGCTTACGGTAAAATAGAAAAATAATAACTTTCACCTCTATATTCTTGATTCATAACAAAATATGCGAATAAAATTAATAATATGTATATTTCATGTAACGGGTGATCCTCATTACACCAAATTAAAATGAGAAATTCACACTCAGACAACATTACACTCACGTTCATAACCCGAACAAGGTTGTAAAATGCCCAATTACACTTAGCCTCCAGTTAGCTATCTGTCAGTTATGTGGTGCGTTGATAAACGCTTTCTATTGTAACCGAGACTTTGACTGGCGGCTAGAGATATCTAAGGGCTACGTAGCTGACAGATTTAACCGGGCATTGATAAACCCGCCCTAAGACTTGACGCAAGAAGGAGACTGCTTTGATTTTTAGGTTAGAGGAAAATTAAAGTTTACTAGTAAAGAAAAAACCTGTATAGGTGACCTGCTTACTAGTGACACCAACCTTTTTCGAATGATTTGAGAACTGCAGTACTGGGTTCAGTTCAGTCAAAATTTGTGTTGTTCAACAGGTTATTCTATTATATGTTTTCATTCGATTTTTTCAGTTTTAATGGTCCGTTTTTAGCCTCTACCACTTTGATAACAGAGTTTCATGGTTCAAAATACAGGAATAGAGTGCAATTGACTAGAGGACTAACTTCTGCATTAGGGTTTTTCTTGCTGCCGATTATAGCATGGGCTATTTTACCACTAAAAATAGATTTGTTAATTTTTGGAATTACAAGTGAGTAGGTCTTGAAATATAAAATACCTACACTGCAAAATATGAAATATTTGAAACGATTAGTGACAATAATCAACAATAGACTGCAATAATACAAATTGATAATGCAAGTTATGTGTTCTATTTCATCTCCTTTCAAAGTAATCAACGGAATTCATAACTTAGTTGGTATTTTTTCAGGACTTCGTTCTTGGAATATTTATCTTCTAGTTTGTGCAGCTGGTCCTTTGTTAGCAGCAATAGGATTTACAACTTTACCAGAAAGTCCAAAGTTTTTAATGAGCAATGGACAAAACAAGGAAGCCCTCTTAGTATTTCAGCAGGTTTATAGATGGAACACTGGTAAAACTGACTATCCGGTAAGTATAACATGCATTGAACGGGGCATTATGTTCCCCCACTGCTAACATTTCAATGCGAGTCATCCAATACGCATCCGACTTGGAATAGATCACGCGTAGTGTTTGTTGAGATGTGGTTTAACTTGGTGCTATACAGACTAAGTATAGGAACGATTTTCTGTAAAAATATGAAGTAACTACATTTGATCCACCTCAATCAAGAAAATTCAATTGTATTGTATGGTATACATGATCATATTTTTATATTTTTAGTTATCTGTCAAAAAGAGAACGTAATTATTTAAAATAAAATTTGGTTTTCTCCAATATTTAATAATGTTATTGTTGCAGATCAGAGATCTTTATGAAGAAGTAGAGGATGGGGTAGACGTAGACGGTAACCAAGGCAAAATGCGTTCAGTGAAAAACGAAATACTCAAATTTTTGAACAATATGAAACCTTTGTTTAAACCGCCCTATATTTACCGATTGGCATTAGCCTGCACAGCGGCATTTACTCTTTTGTTTTGGTATGTCAACTCCCAATTAGATACACTATTTAACAATAAATGTTCCCAAATATGCAGTAATTTATGAATATTGAGTAGTGATATGATATATTGTATCACAAGGGCAAGAAATGAACTTTAGCAGCCCAAGACTATTTGATGCATGAGTGAGCAAAGCGATGCAAGGGCAGTTGATAGTTTCCTGCGCATGTGTGACACACAATTGTTTTTGCCTACCAAATAAAACAAAAAAAAAAAGAAAATATAACGAAAAACTTTGACATACACTGACGTTTAATTGAAAAATTCATGTGTACCGTCAAAGTCATCGAGTGACAAATGGGGGAAATCTTCAAAAATCGTGGCGTTATGAGTTTTCCGCCCTAGTACTGCTTTCTGCCCTATTTTTGGTGTTCATATGACTGGTTTTACAGTGAGGTAGGCGAAAAACATTATTGTATCTAAAAAGGAAATCTGGTCCCAAATAACCTTGCCTGTGACGACCACCTCTGTCACTTATGCACTCCTAGTTTAACCGTAATTCCATTTAATTTTATTCTTTCACAATTATTTCATTTAAGCACAAGCATATTCAAACTATGGCTACCACAGCTCCTGCAGATGACAAGTGATTACAAGTATTACACCAATGAAACTGATTTCAATGTTTGTAATATGGTCAATACTCTCTCCGGGAGAAATAGTCATTTAAGAACTACATGCCAAGTGGTAAGTTGTTATATTATTAGTGATTCATAAAAAAATGGTCGTAGGCTAATTTGTGAGAATTGTCCAAGAAGTTATTAGAAATAGCGGTTCTGGCCGACTTCGCGACCCTCGTAATTTTTGTATTAATTTTAGATTTGTTTGAAAGCTTTTCTTAAATAAAGCAGATTAGAACAAAAATGTCGCTGGTTCAAAAAATTGTACTTTTTCAACTCTAATTCATGCTATTTCACGATAAATATTTTCACTTTAAACAGTAAAGGTAAAACCGGAAGAAAATACTTAAATTTTGCCAATTTTTAGAAATATTTGTAAGCATAAATATTTTCGTTTGACAATTAAGCTTATAAAATTACACACTAAAATCTTATGTCAGAGCTTATGTTTAGATATCCTAGGTTCACAAATTAGAATCAGGTGACACTTCCTAACGGCGTTGTCAAATGGTTTCTTTCAGCTGAATACATTGTAATAGATTACATGAATATATCACAATATAAAATTATTTTATATTTTATAATCATGAAAATTTATATATTAGTAAGGTTGACAATTTTTTTCTTACTCTCTTGCTCCGTATTTAATGATATTTTAGTTACACTTTGATCTGTGTCAGTTGGTCGGGAAGCGGTATGTGTTGAATTATGATAATTTTTTTTGCTCTAGTAGAAATCCCATGGAGTCAGTCTATTTGAGGTGAAGAGATGTATTCCCTTTCCCTTCTCGAAAAAGTATCTAATTTGTATTTCACATGAATGCGAGCGAAATATACCTCGTCAGTCAGTAAAGTGTCTTTATCGGACTCACCTGTTATTCGCGAATTTGCGATTTTCTCTTTCAAAAGTGAATAATCCAAGAATTTTTTTAAAACGTTCTATAGCAACAGGGCTGTCTAAAAAGAATCGTTGCAAAATTCCGAGGGTCGCGAACCTTACCGGATCCGAAATAGCAATAGTTAACCCCTTGAAAGCGAAATATTTGAATAATTTTAATTTAGGAACCATCTATTAAATAACTTTTGTCTGTTAGACTGTTAGACGTATATTCACCTAAATTTAAAGTTAAAACTCATCAAATTCACTACAATATTGAAGGCAAAAATAAAAAGGGGGGTTATACTGTTGACTACCGTGAAGGTAACAGACTGAGCAAAAATTACATGCTACCAAATTTTTTTCTCTGATTTTTTCTGTCATAATTCACTACGATTGATTAATTCAAGGTATTCTTATATATTACAAATATACCGGATCTTGAAATTGCTATGTATCATTCATCCAAATACATATCCAATATAATTATTATTTTCAGAATTTCGATACTTCGGTGTATACAAATGCAATAATCATAGCTGGACCACCACTTTTATTATTTGCATGCTCTGGATTTATTATTGATTGCGTCGGAAAAATAAAATTAATTTGTAAGTATTATTCCCAAAAACTCTCATTTTCAAGCTACTTAAGAAGTACCCATTATTATGAAGCCTAAGCTTGAAGGCCAGAGCCAAGGAAATGCTCAACTGAAGCTATCAGAGTCTTGAATATCTGTGCATAAGAACTTTTTCCTACGATCACATAGGAAAGTGACATATATCGCACTGTCTAGTTCTATGGAAAGTGGCCTTTATTCATATGCGTACGGAAAAAAAACTTATCCGTACGTGTACGGATAAAAAAGCTGTCAAATGTATAATTTCCATTAAGATTAACCACTAGCAAGCTGTCAAATATATAATTTTTAATTAGATTTACCTATGTAATATCCAAATTTGAAGCGATCTATTTGAAAGGTTAAATTTTTGCCATTTTCATTGAAAAAAATTTAGGGCTCGGCCAAGGATATAACCCGCGTACTCTTCGTCAGAAGTCCGATGTTGTACCAACTAATCCAAACCACCTGTTATAATAGTCGGAAAATGTAATAATCTTGAAAGGTATTTATGATAAGTAAACGGAAAATCGCATCGCAGTCGCACTGTCTGAAAAAGCCCTAACAAGTGCGATGAGTAGCAGACCGACTACAGCAATGCTTTTCATTGAGCTCATATAAAATTGTGAAGAATGCGAGTAGTAAAATAACAACTAACACTCTGTGCAAAATTCATACTTTTAAATGATTTGTCATCTTCAAGATCTACTCCTGTGCAAGATTCATAGAACTATCAGGCCAAACAATAGGTATAACTAGATCACACAGTCTGTTTTCTACTAGGACTCACTATTTTGATGCTCTATTGGTTGGTGTATATCCTAAACATCCGCAGCAACGCATCTAACACTCTTCGAACTTAGATACAACTAGTTACAGTAAAAACATTATGCATCGTTGTTTCAATCGTTTGCAACTTGGGTAATTCTACCAGCAACGTCAGATTTGACGAAAATAATCTTAGTTTTTTCTACATTTGAAAATAACACATATTATGTAGTTAAATGATAACACCAGAAGAGATGAATAGTGCTAGATAAATCAAAAAATACAATAGTATATTACGTAACGTGTGCGGAAAGTGACATTTTTCACACGAGTTGGAAGTATTGTCTCACGAGCGCAGCCGAGTGAGACAATCCCACGAGT
>CAJUYI010005666.1:0-15205 GCA_910591695.1 Galerucella pusilla
TGTCTTGTGCCCACAACTTGAAACACTAATATAAAAATATAATAAGAACATAAACATAACCCTACTTCAATTGAAAAAATCTCGAAACTGTCATATATAGTCACTGATACCAACTTCTCTTGATAGACGTAAAATCACACTTTACTTAAAGGAAATGAACAGAAATTGAAGAAAGTGAAGTTAAAGTAATAAAGTATTTGTTATGAAAACGGCCGTTAGTTCTACATTTTACATGGTTATATTGTTATAGGGAGACCTGCAAAGTTGATACTCCATTTGTGAAGACCTACGCAACGTTAGGATATCTTTAACACTACTCTGTATCTATTAAACAGCCAAATCAAAAACAATACTTTAGGATAATACTTGAAGTGTTCAAAAGTATGGGTAAGATGTAAAGAATCATTAGAATGTCGGAGAAAATGGTGATAACTAGTTTTTAAACGTTTTATTCTTCTTTTATCTCAATTTTATTTTGATTCATTTTAATTGAAACACTCATCACTATTTTCTCTAATTTGTCAACTGGCGTATATTGTCATAGTATAGTTTTACAAATCTACAATGACTATAGTACAACTGTTGTTTCATTAATTTTGAAATATTTGCTCACAAATAATTGATATATTTTTAACTGTAACTTAAATTACTGGTTTTCAATAACACCTCCCCAAAGTATGAATAATAAAGTTAAAAACAATAATTTTTTCGATATATTTGAATTCAAAATTTGCTCAGTACTTTGTTTCTTAGAATCTCTAGTTTTCCTGGACAAATATATTATCCTACATGCTCCCATATTTGTTTTTATCCATTTCTTTTTATTCTACAACGCCTCTTTTCATCCCCAATCTCTATTTTTTGTTCCTTACATCAATACATGTCACATTAAGAATATTTTGGTCGTGTTTTGTAAATTTTGTCGATGCTATTAAATGCTGACATCACACTTGAAAGTTGACTTTTGTTTGAGCCCTATAGTCGTTCATGTTGTGATCACTGCATCTGATAGCGTTTTGTTGTTTGTCCAAAACCAAATAATTGTTTAAGAACCTTAAGCGCTTTGGTAGAGATTATATATACTTAATAGGAGTTTCCTGTTTTCAATATATTTCAATGATAAAGGAAACATGCATCAATTACTAAAATTGGAAAGAATACTATTGGAAATGGAAAGAAATGAGCTAGAGCTAATCTGGACTTGGTCTTGATAAAAAAACTGGAAAATATGGAGAATGGATGCAAAAGAGGTTGTGAATTTTTATTTTCAAGCAGCCATGATACTGTGAGAGTGAGAGTAACGGACACTCGCATAAGACATGCCTGTTCACACATCCCTCCATAGAGGTGGGTCAGAAATCCCACTGTGAAACATCGTGCCCTTTAACCCACCTCAGGATAATATTGTTATTTGCCGAGGCGTTAGCTAAATCTTGGTGGCACTCTAGTACTAGCCCCGATATAACACGTTGTCTGTTCAAGGCTAATAGGGCTTATCTACTGTCAGTGCAGATTATTATGTTTTTGCGAGAAATTCCTTTTCTGGTTAGTTTTTTGTGGCAATTGAGATACCAGCAAGTTCTCTTTGAACCACGCTGGTATTGGCTACCTGAAGCAGAGGTAGCGCAGTGAGCGCTTCTTGTCATAGACTTAGCCTCAATTGAGCCACTCCTACTTCGGGGTTTACACCAGCCGTGCGCAATCGTACCATAGCCATTAACGCAACCTCCTTGACGTACAGGTCCAGAGGGGTCAGACCAAGAACAAGACCGAGAAAGGACGTGAGTAGTAGGTAAGTAACAAACTATTTGAGCAAGAGCAAGACCGACACCAAGACTACAAGTATTTGAGCATGACCAAGTCCAAGATCTATAAAGATTTCAGAAGAGGCTGATGAAAAAATACAGGATGAGATCAAAATATTGAATATTGAAAAAGTTGTACCAAGTCGTGATAAATTTAAGCTAGTTAGTATGTGAATGAAAATGGATGGAGTAAGGCGGAATAGAACTAGATCATGAAGGCTCCAAAAGATTGAAGATGACTTGAGCAAAGGAGAAATTACTAATTAGCAAAAAGTGACTAAGTAGTTTGTACTTTTAAGAGAAAGTTGAAGGAAAGCAGTTCTGCTTGTAACTACGAGCTCTAAAGGCTTGATGATCTTCGTGACGTTTGATGCGAATCACGACTCGCATGCCAGATGCAGAGTAAGTTATAGCGTAAAACGCACCTTAACTTATTATTTTCCATATACATTGAAACCAGGATATCTGCCAGTAGAATTTTTTCAAGTTTATCCAATTATTAAGTAGTTTTTAAGGTTAAATCGTTAATAGTTCTATTGAAATATTTCTCGTTGTTGTTATGGTAGTGAACTAACAAGATCATAAATATATCTATATATTATATACTAGATGTGGTGAAACTAAAATAAATGAAAAAATCGAACGTATGTCTACGGTGCAGTTTTCAGTACGTTCACAAAAAAAAATTTTAAATGTCTACACTAACTAATACTTTTAAGCACAAGTTATGTATGTCTATTAAATTTAGATTTAGAATGCGTTAGGTTATAAGTCATATTAAGAAATGGTTTTTTGGAGAACATTAGACAAAGTTTTCATACGGTTAGTCTGGAATGGTTGAAATTGGATTGAAGATGATTAATTGAATAGTACACAGGTTTAGATCTTTTGTAAGGTGAGATAGAACTTGAATTTTTAATGTGACATGTATTTTGATTTGTAGAATTGCATAAATTGTTATCTCCGGTGAAAAGTGTTAACAGCCAGTTAAAATGGGATTTATTATAAATATCCATAACCAACAGAGAAATTCTTCCACTACTTATTCCTACAGAAACTTCTAGGCTATGAAAACATAACTTTTTATAAAATTCTAGTCTATATCTGATACTACCAAAAAATTAACAAAATACAAAGTTTGAAGGAAGAAAAAATTTTCAAATAATTTTTCGAAAATTTCAGTGCTGCTTTTCAAAGCAAAAGAAAAACTATACCTATTTATCCATATTATTTTTCATTGTTATGGACTTCAATTGCATTAGTTTCTCCGCTATTCTTCTGATTCAGGTGTAGGTAGGTACCTACATAACAAAATATTTTTCCTAGATCCTTGATCATTTAAAGTCAGCAAGTGCTAGAAATAATATAAGACAGTACTATGCAAGTTTTTTATTCAAAATAATTGAATATTCATACCATGTACAGGGTTATTCATTATAAATTACCCATCCCCTATCATCGCTATTATTACCTTTAGAAAAAAAAGTCTCATATAAAAGTTGTTTGGTTACAGCAGAATTTTCTTAATATTGTAAAAGTTCAGTAGCTGGCAAATTTGAGGGGATATACAAAAAATAATAGTCTTTTTTAAATGGGACACCCTGTATATTTTCACATTTTGGAATGGATTTTTTTTTCTGATTTCAAAAATATACAATATGTTACCCCTACCTGAGTTTTAGTTATTACTGTAAATTTGAAAAAGATAATTTATCAAAGTGAGACATGAAAATGATAACTGATATGTTTGATAATTAACATTTTTTAGATAAAGTAATTAAAATGGTTTACAGAGAGGTGGAATTGATTGTATTAATAATAATAATATACAAGTGATTAAAGCAAGGATTCAACTTGAAATCAACAAACTAAATGAAAATAATGAAGTCATCTGCAATGTTATTATAAATAAATAAATAATATAAGACGGTGTTATCAATTATTCATCAACAATAATGGTGGACATCTCGAATATCTTTTATAAGTTATTATTTATAATTTCTCATAGTTTTCTGTTTAGTATAGGTATATATTTTGACTTTTTCTTTCTTACTGAGAACCATTTTAATTACTTTATATGAAAAATGTCAATTATCAAACATATTAGTTGTCAATTTCATAGCTTACTTCAACAAATTGTCTATTTACAGTAATTACTAAAACTTCGTCCACATTATGGATCGACAATGTCGGGCGACCATCCACACTGGAGCGACATGTCGCGTCCACATTATGTCGAATGGTGTCGATCGACATGGTCGATCGACAATGCCATCTATTGAAAGCTGCGTCCACATTATGGATCGACAATGTCGGGCGGCCATCCACACTGGATCGGCATTGTCGATCGACCTAGTCGATCGACACCATTCGACAAAATGTGGACGCGACTTGATTTACAACATTTCATAGCTCAAAAATGGAATAAGGTAAGGGTAACATATTATATATTTTTGAAATTGGAAAAAAAGGTTCAATCAAAAAATGTGAAAAAATTAAAAAAACAACTATTATTTTTTGTATCCCCTTAACCCTTAACTTGACAATGTGCATTATAATACACTTGTCATTCAAAACGTATTTTTGACACTAACAGTTTAGAAATCCCGCTTAAAAAGTAAACTGAATCTAGATAGATGCTTCCCTCTCTGATTTAGCCTTGACTAGACCCATTTTGAATATGCCGCTAGTTGTGGGATGTCATTTGTTCAGTATGGTTTTCAAGTAATTGACATTTGGCTCGTGATCTCTATACTTCAAGTAAGAATTTCATGAATTTGTAGTTTATTTTGACAATTGTTTCACATATAAAGTTATAAACGGTTGGAAGACATGTCAGATATAAGGGGTGTATGTTTATTTCACAGATAAATGTATTACAAAAAATCTAAATCCAATCCAAAAAATACGTGTATTCAAATTAACACCGTCAAGTGAACGGACTTAATTACCTGTGCATTTGAGTACCCATTGCCTACTTGGAGTGAATGCCGCTCTATGAATAATTCGGACGAGGCAGGGTAGTACTTAAAATTGTCATGGGATACTATGTGATTCAAAATAGTTTCGAAAAATTGATTATTGTGGGTCGATATTTGAATTCGTTATATTTCACTCGAATATTTTTTTTATTACTATCACACAACGTGTGAACGCCTTTGCTTTAGACCCTGTCAAATGTAAAAATTGGTAATATAAGTGTTTTAATTTGGAAGTAGGTACTGAACTATTGATGTTATTTCATATGAAATTATCACATACATGTATTTTTTCATAAAATTCAGAGAATATTAAAATTGGTCCAAGAGATAATGATGATTATGATATATTAATTCCGAATCAACAAATTGATTCAAACACATTATGTGCTCTGTATCAAATGTGATGTTCGTCTGTGTTTTGTAACTAAACGTAACTGTTTTTATGACTTTCATAATAAAAATAATTAAATTGGTTTCGTAATGTTTTTGGTAGGTAATAAAAAAATTCAGTGCGGCTCTGTGCTTTTCTTGGTTAAAATGATACTATAGAAACTGGCAGTGTGTACTTGAATACACACATATAATTCTTCGTATAGTTGACAATGTGCATTCAAATACACAAGTACAAATCAAAGTCATAATATATAGAATCAAAATTTTATTAGTGAAAATGAATTAATTAACTACCCACTTGAACAAAAATAGTTCAAAATAATTTTTAAATCGCGTATTTCTTCTGTTGCCAAGTTAAGGGTTAAATTTGCACGCTACTGAACTTTTGATAGAATATTAAAAAGATTCAGCTGTAACCAAACAACTTTTATATGAGACTTTTTTTTCTAAAAGTAATAATAACGATAATAGGGGGTGTTTAATTTAAATAGAATAACCGTGTACAACATATAATTTCTGTTACTTTTTCAAATGAAACTAACTGTTCCTAAAGAATTCTACTCAAGTAGAAAAATATACGTGAAAGTTCGAAAAGCAAATTTTTTGTGAGCAAACTATGATTGTTGCTGTAGCAGAGACCGAAAACGTAATTCTACAAAAAACAGTTATTCTGTAATAGAAATTTCCTCATGAATTTTTGTGGTAAATAAAATAAATTCAATGATATCAAATGTGCAAATTTCAATTGAAACAACAAAAATATGATCCATGAAGGTGGATCATTGAGTAGAAGACCAACAAATGGGTTCCTACTTACTAAACAGAATTGCTAGGTTATGATAGGTTCGAAATCGACCAAAATTGGTGTGGAGATGATTAGAAACAAGTTTTCTTAACATGAAAAACTGAAGGAAACTGTTTTGGAGGCATTTACTTGGAAGATAAATGGCTAATTTTGATTTTGGGAATATTGTAGAAGGTACGTATTATGCTTTTTTTAGTCATCTTCGGTATGGGAAGTCTGAAAAAGTAGTAGTAGCACGAGATAAACAATTAGAAGAAAATGAAATTTCATTAGAAGCACTACTACTACTGAAATTGAAAAAGCAGCAAACGATATTAATAATAAAACTATAAATATTTCGCTTGAATTAGTTTTTTTTATTATCCTGTTCATAAATCCTTAAGAAGTAGCACAGATATTTTGTATATCCACTGTTTAGGCAAATGATGTCGTTTAACAGAAAACTGAGATTTGTATAACTACCTCACTAGCAGTTTCGGTCACATCGTAAAACTTGAATGTATGCGGTCTTTTGAAAATCAGGCTTATTAAAAATATATACGTTGAATTTGTTACATTGTAAAATTGTAGAATGGTTGTTGCGCTTAAAATAAATATTGTAAAAAAAAACTTAATGATGGCCTCTATAAATAATGGAACACATAGACTGGGCGAGACTATTAAAAACCCCTTTTGAATCACGGACATTTCGGAAAACCCAAGAATTAATATGATATTTTCTGTAAAAAATATTTTTGTACGTATAGTTCTTATTGTATGCAGGTACCAAAATATATAAAAATAAAATTCTACAGTAACAGCTGTCAATGAGTAATTTTCAATTTTAAAGTTGGGATTAGGGTCAGCCTTTTGCTTTTGTAACATACAGGGTGTACCAACCTTACGACAAACTTCGGTATATGGGTTATTTTAAGAGATATCAAAAAATGTTATTAACAAAAATAGTAGATGTGCTGGAGGTCCATGTTTTGAAATTATATTGAACTATACAGAGTGCTGCATAACTCCGTTACAAACCAAACATATGATTTTTCAAATGGTAACCCCTGTATATTATACCGAATTCGGATTGGTTACATGTTTTTGAAGATTTTGATATAAGGTTTTGCCACGTTATACAGAGTCCTTCAAAAGATATGGACACGTTTATCTGAAAATCGTAGGTAAATCAACGCTCTGTAGCTTGTTGTACGTTAATGAAAAAAATGAATTTTGCCAAACAGAGTTTGTATACAGGGTGAACGGAAACTTCAACCTGTAATTTTTTTTCTTATTTCAAATGGAACACCCTGTATTTTAAGCAAAAATAGAATCTTCGATTAGGTAACTTTAATTTTTGTCAAGCATTCCCTATACCCAAAGTTTATAAAAACACAGTTATTTTGTAATATTTATTGTAAAATATAACTACTGACCTATTATTGTAAACAGAGCGTTGATTTACCTACGATTTTCACATAAACGTGTCCATATCTTTTGAAGGACTCTGTATAACGTAGCAAAACCTCATATCAAAAGCTTCAAAAAAATGTAACCAATCCGAATTCGGTATAATATACAGGGGTTCCCATTTGAAAAATCACATGTTTGGTTTGTAACGGAGTTATGCAGCACTCTGTATAGTTCGATATAATTTCAAAATATGGACCTTCAACACATCCACTATTTTTGTCGATAACATTTTTTGATATCTCTTAAAATAACCCATATACCGAAGTTTGTCGTAAGATTGGTACACCCTGTATTTGAAAAAATAATAAGTAAAGATAAGATAATCATATCATAATATATTACAAGCTTCAGCTGCAAAACTTCAGCGAAGAAAATGGCATCTATGTAATTTTGTTGCCCTTGACAGGGACAAAGTATATAGAAAAGTGTTCGTGGAAATGAGGAAAATTGTTTGTTTAATTCAAAAAGTAAAGATTTCCAGTCCCTGTATGTTTGCCAGACAAAAGCTACTTCTCTGAATTTTATACTCTGCTTCTTCTTGACGGAACTTCGGCTTCGTCTTTAATCTGTTTACACTGTAAATATTAAGTACAAAATAAATAAAAAACGAACTGACTGTAAAAGTGAAATACTTTTTAATTTAAATTTCTGAGAAAGTTTTCCGATATGTTCTTTTATTTTGTTATACGCCAACCGATCTCGCCTAGTCTAAGTACGTAGTTTTCATGAAATATATAATTGGGGCCCTAGCATTTTCAATGGGGCTCTAAATGTCAAAAAATACTCTTACTGGTCAGTGCGGAATGTTTTCAGGCTAATTTTATCACATTCCTTGTATAAAAAATCAATTCAAATGTATTGATAATGATTTACTTTCATTTGTAGGAGCTGATTGTTGTTTTTTATCTGAAAATACGCAAGTGCGCAGTTAAGTTGATTTCTTTATACTTTTTCTGCATTTTTTATTGTTCTATTTAAGAATTTTAATGCCTTGAACCTAGATTAGATCAACCTAAATCTAATTTTTAAATAATTACGGTAAAACTACAAAATAGTATGGAAAACAAAAAAATATTGTGCCCCAGTCAAGTCTGCAATATGTATTACTTGTACATCTCGTTATCCTGCCGATAGACGCAACACGCAAGATCGACTGAGGGCTCTAATTTCTAGGCACTTAAAATATTTCTTTTTTTCTCATGGATTTTGAATTAAAAAAAAGGAATTAACGACATAAGACAGAGAGTTTTGTAAAATTTGATTGAATTTTTATACAGGGTTTCTTCAAAAATAGATGTTTCTCATAGCGTACCTAATGGTTAGCACAAATCTATAAAAGATGCTGCCAGAGTCAAAAAAGTTAGTGATGTAAATAGTTTTATAACATTAGCCGATGTATTATTATTATTATTGTACTGATATATTGATAACCTTATTGTAATAAATGACAAATTTTATTTCTTAGAATTGTTGATAGGCAAAAATGTTATTATTATTATTGTAGGTATTAAATCGATTATGTGATACATGACTATTTTTTCAAAACCCAAAAATTCGTGACCTTTTGAACGTTCTTCCGAGGAGTTATCTTCCTAGGTCATTGTCCATCCTGTCCTTTCCAGGAAGGTGAAATGGTGACATTTCCTTTGGCAGGTGTAGGCCAAGACTCTCATTGACGATAACTTCGGACACTCGCTTAAGACATTCCACGTATTTGTATATTAAACAAAACCTGCTACGCTCATGAATTTTATCATAAATACTTAAAAATTGCCTAAAAACGCCAATAATTAGACAAAATCGGTAAATAATGTGGATTGTTTTAAATCGGTAAATAATGTGGATTATTTTTTATTCTGTCAGTTGTTGATGTGTTGACAGTTTATACTGAAAATGTAAAATCTTTGTCAAACACTCTTTCCTTGTCGACATAACAATGAAATATTTAACAGAGACTCACCGAATTGAGATTTTAATGATGATTGGGTACGGGGATAACTGCAGAAGTCTATTTGAAGTGGCAAACTTATTTAATCACAGGTATCCCGAATTGCCTAATATTTCACAAAGTACAGTGTCTAAAATTCATGCACAATTCAGAGAACTTGGACATGTCAAATAATTGAAAATAAAACCACACTTCGTGGAAGATGATGTGACAGTGGATATTTTGTTAAGTGTCGAAGATAATCCAACTTCAAGTACACGTCAAATTGCCCGTGAAAATAATGTTAGTCATACAACTGTTCTAAGATGTCTTCATGAAGAAAAACTTCATCCCTACAAATTAACTTTTGTGCGGGAGTTAACAGAAGACGATCCAGATCGTAGAATGGATTTATGCGAAAGATTGATGAATAAGCTGAACAGAAATGAGATAGCTCTTGGTACCATTCTTTTTTCTGACGAATCAACATTCACATGGAATGGGGAGATAAACCGACAGAACTGTAGATATTGGTCAGCAGAGAATCCTAATTGGATGCGTGAGACACATACTCAGTACCCTCAAAAGGTGAACGTTTGGGCCGGTATCATAGGCGACCATATTATTGGTCCTATATTTTCAGATGGAAATTTGACAGCTGAAAAATATTTTAATATGCTTGGAAATGAAGTTATTCCTGCGTTAGCAAACTTATATCCCAACGCAATAGATCCTAACTCACCGAATGAAAATGTTTGGTTCCAGCAAGACGGAGAAACACCCCATTATGCTTTAATGGTAAGAACTTATTTAGATGAAATCTTCCCCAATAAATGGATTGGACGAAGAGGTATTATTGAGTGGCCAGCTAGATCGCCAGACCTTACGCCGTTAGATTTTTTTCTGTGGGGTTATCTCAAGAAGAAAGTATATGCAACACAACCAACTAGCATTGTAGACCTCAAAGACAGGATAACTACAGAAATACGGAATATTTCACACCTCAAACTTTAAACAAAGTTAAGGAGGAGTTCTATAGAAGACTGTGTTATTGCCAACAACTAGGTGGAGAACATTTGAGCATTTATTTTAATGTATTGAAATCAAATACATCAGGTTTTTTATGTAAGTATATGTGTTTAATAACTGTAAAAATAAAAATTTTACCCTGTATAATTCATAATTGACTATACATTATTTAGTTTCTTGGAATCGGTTTATTGAGAGGATTTCAAAAATATGCAAATATACAAGGTGTTTAAAAAAAACAACACCGACTTTGGCATAGACAAAACACTTTAAAACTTTCTGCCCTCTTCTTCTTTTGCCAATTAGTGCCCTGTAAAGAGCCATTTTTGTCATTCTTTCTTTGTTCAATATTTCTACGTGTCCCATCAGCCACCTTAACCTGTATGTTTTTATTTGCTTCTCCATATAACATGTCTATTTCTTCATTCGTTCACCTTTTCCATCCTTCAGGTGTTATTATTCCACCGAAGATTGCTCTCAGAATTTTACGCTCCCAGCGCTCCAGCTTTTCTTCCTGTTTTTTTGCTAGAATCCATTTTTCACTTTCGTATGTTACAGGTTGGGTATAGGAAAACAAAAATAATTATGGGATAATCATTTATTACGTTATTAGTTGTACAGTTTTACTCTTAATTGAAAAAGTACTTTTGGCAATGCAGTTCTTGCGAGGCTATTGAGGGCTATTTTAATAGCTTGCATCACGCTTCGTAATGTTCTTGCAAATAGTTTTTTTCACAAATTTAAACAAAGCGTCTATAATATTTGCGGGAGTTGTTTCATCACATTTCTCCAAGTCAGTTACCACACAGTTTTGTATTTCGGATAAATCACTGTAACATAATTTTAAAAATGAGAGTGAATAAGAGATACTTTTCTATAGTTACTTACTCGCATGTCTTTTTGTTAACCACCAGTTTGGGTATTTGATTTGGTGAGAATGTGTCTGGATTAAACTTGAGTGTTTGATTGAAACAGTTTTGAATGCCATCAGATCGAGACTTTATGCACTCCACTCCACCTTCAGCAACAAACACTGAAAGAAATATAAGGCTTAAATATATCCAAATCAACAAGCAAATAACAAAATAGAATATTACTTACTAGCAAGTCTGTCGCCATCTTTAGCACACGCGAAATCGCTTATTTCCGACACGACGTTAGCCGTAACGTTGGCGGCTTTTTTTTCGTCATCTTCCAAACAAGGTTCGAAAGCGTCATAGAATATTTTAATACATGCTCTCATTTGTGGGCGTTTCTTACAATATTTGGCAAAAACCTCGTCCATTGAACCAGTTTTTTTTGCTGCTTCGAGTTCATTATTGAATGTATCAAAGTCCAAAAGGTTGTGTAGGCATGTTTCAGCCTGATCTTTAGCAGTCTGTAAAAGATAAGTACCATATTAAAATCGGCCATGTGCAACTCGGACTCGCGCACGAATGGATCTGTACCATTATCTACGATAATATTAATCAATATTTTGTGAATAGCATAATTATGTCGAATACTGCTTCAGTTATCTGACTATAACGGTTCATATGAAGAAAAAGTATAACTCTCCAAAGAAATTTGTTACGGAATTAAGCAACAAGAAGGAATGGGATCCAAATACTATTACCAGACTTGGAAAGAATGCCATTCAATGGTACACAGACGGCTCAAAAGCAATAGAAGGAACTGGGATAGGAATGTTCGGGCCAGGAATCAAGCACTCTGAAAGTTTGGGAAAAACCCCAAGTATCTTTCAAGCGGAAATCCACGCCATAAGTGTGCCCAGTTCAATATTGATAAAAAATACAGAAGACAAAGGATTATCATACTTCCACATACTTGTCTCCATCTGCACTACCAGAGGATTCCCACAGGGAGGAGTAGCATCCCCATTAATGTGGAGTCTGACGGTTGACGAACTCCTGTGTGGTTTGACGGATCTCGGTATATCCTGCCAAGGATATGCCGACGATATTGTCATAACAGCCAGGGGAAAATTCGAAAACACCCTTTGCGATATTGTACAAAAGGGTCTGAACTATACAAATAGCTGGTGTAGGCAAGTGGAACCCCACTAAAACCATCCTGATAGCCTTCACTAAGAAAAGAAAACTCAACCTCAAAACCATAAAACTTGATGGGAACGAGATTGAATGGAGACAAGAAGTCAAGTATCTAGGTTTAACTTTAGACAGTAAACTCCTGTGGAACAAACACGAAAAGGAGATTACATACAAGGCAAAAATGGCTATAATGGTGTGCAGAAATCTGGCAGGAGCAAACTGGGGCTGTAACCAAAAATCCTTAGCTGGATGTACACTGCCATAGTGAGACCAATCATCACTTATGGAGCCATTGCCTGGTGTAGTAGAACTAGCCTATTGACGACGAGAGAAAACCTCTCCAAAATTCAAAGACTAGCCTGTATATGCATTACAGGAGCAATGAGAACATGCCCAACGGCAGCCATGGAAGTGATTCTCAACCTCACCCCTTTACATATGGTGGTGGAAAGTGTTGCAGAAAGAACAAGATACAGACTAAGTAGAGAGGGAATCATTAAAAAAAACACCTCCTCACTTCTTAGAAATCAGACAACCTGGGACATGCCACAAGACGGTATGATGAAAAAATATAACTTTTCAAAGAAATTCGTTACGGAAATGAGCAACAAGAAGGAATGGGATCCAAATACCATTACCAGACTTGGAAAGAATGCCATTCAATGGTACACAGACGGCTCAAAAGCAATAGAAGGGGATAGGAGTGTTCGGGCCAGGAACCAAACACTCTGAAAGCTTGGGAAAAACCCCAAGTATCTTTCAAGCGGAGATCCACGCCATAAGAAAGTGCGCCCAGTTCAATATTGATAAAAAATACAGAAGACAAAGAATTATCATACTTCCACATACTTTCTAACTACACAGCACTCCAGAATCCTAGAGCACAGCACCTGGGAGATTACTGGATAGAAGAGGAACATTTACCTAAGTTGAAGCCTGCAGACATCCTAAAATTTCTCCGGGAAATAGGTCTAAAGGAACCACTAGTTTCTGAGACTCTCCTCAGAAACGAAGTAGAAGTAAGGGGGAACAATAGATCTTCTAGGTCTTAGTAAATGTCACCCCAAAATACATACAAAAAGTTCATAAGATACAGACTTGTGACAGACGGGCCTACCTTTATTTTTTCAAATGTGCCATTTCCAGCTTTTTTGTCACAGCGTTCTTTTAGTACTTCAAAGTCATCAAAGTCAGGTACATTAGGCAGAGCATCGCAAAAAACTGTAAGAATAAAAAAGGTAAGTACGCTTTAAATAAAAATTGCTAGGTTGTAATTATAGAATGTACCGAATTTACAATAAACACTTAAAAATACGAGGTCTATTACTATTTTTTTGAATGTATTTCTGGTATCAGCACAAATTGTTTTCAGATCGTCTAAAATCTCCATTCTTGGGTAAAAAGGAAACATTTTATTACACAGTTTGTTTAGATTGACCCAAACAGCACCAAAAGCCCATTAATTCCCCAGTAAACTTGAATCTATAGGTGATTTTCAATAAATAATAATTGCTACTTTACCTGCTACGAATACGAAGCAAAATAAAACTTCCAGCTTCATATTTTAAGTAGAAAAAACTGTAACAAATCCAAGACCAACACTACGATAAATAAGAAATGATACTACTGACGTACAAACAAAGGTTGTATTAATAAAAGCTCGGGGTCACGTAATACTCGAAAGATGTGATTACAGTGTTAATGTGTGTTTATCCTTCTTAGAAAACATTCACTTTATCTCATTCATTCTTTGTACAGATGATTATTTAAGATGAAAACGGTTTGAATTGATAATTATCGAGTATTCAAAATATTTTCCACATACAGGATCGGATTTTTTTTACTCTGATTTCAAAGTGAAAATAGTACTTTTAATTAGTTGTTTACGTTATTAATTTTGTTATTATAACATGTTAAGATGTTTGAATACTTGTATAAATATGACAATCTCTATTAGAGTGATGGATTCAAAGGTTATATAAACACAAAAATAATATATTTTTTTTACTCCTGTTTCATAATATACTTATTAAAAGACTAAAATCTGTATTATAATGATATTCATTATGATACAAATTATTTATGCATAAAACTGTTTAGTAGGAAAGCAGGATAGGGATAAAAAACTTGCTGCTAAATATTTTGATCTATTAAAAAGAAAACCATACATTTTTAAAATAGATACCATACATTTATAAAATGGAAACTATACATTGTTGAAATTAAACATACCTACATGATCTAAAACATAACCAACAATGGTATTCACAAGATAGCCTTGTCTATCCTTAAGTGTGCTCAAATGCTTTCTCCACAGTAGTTTTTTGGAGTTCTTGGAGTAGATCTGACAGGTTTAATTGAGATATGTGTATGTTTGAGGTACATTTCGCTTGTTTGTTACTTCTACCTACTTGAATATAATTGTCATTATTTCCTCACCTTCAAAGATATCTCACAATTCTTGTAATCGCCATGAGTTTAACAATTCATTCATTCTATTATTGAACTTATTTTTGTCCAGAGCACTTTAACCACGTACTTCACAAAAACAAAATAATTAGTAAAATTGCAAAAACTGATCTAATTTCACATGCAGACTGACGCTAAACGTATACAGGTGGTGACCGTTACTGAATAATAGGAAAGGGTAGGGTGAGAGTTGTTTCAATTGCCACATAATTTGTAGGCTAATGTGATTTCTTACTGGTGGAGAAATATTTATTTATTTATTTATTTATACCCAAACAGGTTTGCAACCTTTT
>CAJUYI010005667.1:0-15203 GCA_910591695.1 Galerucella pusilla
CGATTTGCATGATTTTCTGTAATTTTTGAACTTAATTTTCTAGAATTGTTTCTTCAATGTTCACATTTATATATGTATACAGATCGCGTAAAGTCTATTCGCGACATACGATTTACACGAGTACGGCAAGGAAAATATGAGAAAAAATACTTGAAAAAGAGAGTAGAATAATTGTGCGCAGTCAGCGTTGGGCGTGTGTTCAGTTCCATCTACCGATCTGATATGAAAGCAGCGCTGACGGTTTAAAATGTTTGGTAATTTCTAAGGAATAAATAACTAATTTTGCATTTGAATTTTAACACGGGATAAAGCCGTATTTAATGGGAAGAAATAGAGATTGGTAATGTTATTAACACAAACAAGAATAAGATAATATAGTTCAAGAAAAAATTTGGACAAATTACAATCTGTAATTAATAAAATATGTACACTGCTTTCGATTTAACAATTGTTGGTATTTAACATTGTTGCCGACAAAAATTGGGAATAACTTTTACAGAAAAGTACATTTGGCAACAGCGGTTAAAATAGGGGGCACTGAACACAAGCCTATAGTGAAAAAATTCTTTAAATTGAAATTAAACGCTAATAAAAACAACCATATAAGAATAATGAATAAGAAATTTTTTTTTTTTTTTGTTCTGTTATTTAACGTCACCGACGCCGGGAGCACTCTACCCCTAACCGGAAATTTTGGCGAACCCACTAGTGTTCCAACCAGTGGTAGTGTTCTTTAACGAGCCCAACATCCATGGACTCGGGACCTCGGTTTTACGTCTCCTCCTCTTTTATTTTTGAAGGCTTGTTTTCAAGCTGGATAATAGTACAATTTCCTTATTAATACCATGGGCCGAATAATTCAAGAGAATAAATTAGAGTTAGAATATTTGGGATTATTTCTATTCACACTGTGATTATATCTAACTCTTGACCCTTTGTAAAGTTCCACGAACGCTTAATTGGGAACTTATCCTTACCTTTCTAGTATTTCAATATAGAATTGGGATTTCAGCATCTCTCTAAAGGGATTATATTAGCTATAAATAAAAATTAGAGGTTATGATGGCTATTTTGTGTCTTTATACAGCCTATTTGGGGGATTATTTGAATAAATATATTAACCAAGCTTAATCTCAAATAAAATTCAATGAAAAAGCCCAAAATAGTGGACGACAAAGAATGTAGATTATGTCAAATGGAAGAAGAAACCTCCATCCACAAACTTGATTGCCCAGCAATTCAGAATCCTCCACAACTACTGGATAGAAGGTACTTATCTTAACTACAGCCTGCAGACAGTGTAACGTTATATTTGACCAGTATCATTGTAATATTTAAATATCTACCAGACGGCGAGTAGCCAGTCCTTTTTCCTTACCAACATGCGATTCTCGTCGAAAACCTGTGGCACCGATCACCGCTAAAAGGCAAAATTTTTACATTTAATGTGCGACGGATAATCTCCGTTGGTGAGGATCAGTATACACTGATATTGGTCAAATATTTCAATTCTTCTTTCTTATAGAGAGATAGAAATTAAGAACACACTATTAATATGTAAATTCTTTATCGAAGCGGAGCATGTGAACAGGAAAGGAATATACAACGTATGTCGATTGCTTATCGCATAGTTCAACAATTTAATAGCGAGTAGAATAAGCTTTCTTTCTCATGTGAACCATCAAAGAATAAGGTTGAATTTTAAATTTATTTTGAGAGATTTACCTCAAACTTTATTTTCCTAAAGTGCATTCAATGTGAATGGTAAGTTGCATTTAAGTCTATGCTTTTCCTCTTATGATTTTCGCTTTTATATTTTTCCCTTCTAGTGATAAGCGCCAGATACACACATACAATGATATTTTTTTTATATTGTTCTTTTTCTTTTCCTAGTTTTTCTTATACAGTTGATAAAAGGTTCACATGTATATAGTTGAAGTCTTTAAAATATGTATATTGAGTTAACTAATTAATTCAATCTAAATACCAACTTAGAATATTATATTTCCTGGACACAGTTTCCTGGAACACAGTAGTACCTATTATAGTTCCTGTGTGACAAACAAGTTCATATGTGACAAGCAGTTCCTATTTCGATAAAAAGTTTCCTGGAATACAAGTTCCAATGGAATAACAAGTTTTCTTAGTATAGTTTCCCTTGTACAGTTCCTTCGATACAAGTTTTTCTGGAATCGTAAAGTAACCTGGATACAGTTTCCTGTAGTCATTCCATAGAACCACATCAA
Organism: Galerucella pusilla; assembly: GCA_910591695.1. Classification (NCBI taxonomy): domain Eukaryota; kingdom Metazoa; phylum Arthropoda; class Insecta; order Coleoptera; family Chrysomelidae; genus Galerucella; species Galerucella pusilla. The sequence continues at coordinate 2,247 of CAJUYI010005667.1, forward strand.
TAGCTAAAGTTTCAACATCAACTGGACTTCATCATAAACATTTGTTTTAGGGTGTTAAGTATTTTATATTTTTTTATTTTTGCTACTAACCCATTTTTTTGTAATTTCAATACTTTAATTATATACATTTTTTTTACGTATTAGTTTTATTTATTATACAGAAACTTTAACTTCTTTCTTTTTTCAACAGATTAAAAGTTAGCTGACCTTTAAATTTGATTTTCTTTCTAATTTTCTTTTAGGAAAGAAAATAAGTGGCGCCCTAAAATTGCTTTCTCTTTTTTTTCTAGTTTTGCTAAAAAAATAACTTTTTTCTTTACATCAATAAGGTAACAAAGCCCTGTGAACTGGCTTAGTTTACCTCCAAATTTATTGGTTAGTTAGGCAAGAACCTGCATTATTCAACATCATTTTTTTTAACGTCATTGAACTCATCCTGAAATTCCACCAAAAAATAGGTTTAAAGGAGCTACTAGTTCCATAGCCTTACCTCAGAAACTAAATAAGAGTATGGTACAATGCTATGCAGAAGAGTTGATGAGACAGGGGGTGGATAACATAAGAATCGTCATCTACTCCGACAGTCAAGCAAGGCGATACGCTCATATAAAATAACATCAAATCTGGTGTGGGAGTGTCGCAAGGTCCTCAACAGACTAGGTAGTCATAATAGAGTGACCCTAGCCTGGGTACTAGGTCACCAAGGGATAAAAGGCAATGGTAAGGCGGATGAATTAGCCAAGCAGGTAGCAACGGAGGTCATGATAGGGCCAGAACCTTTGTGTGGAATTGCTAAATGCCTAAGTAAAGAGAGCATCCATAAATGGATAAACCACCAGACGTTGCGCTGATGGTATGAAACCCCAGGACAAAGGCACGCTAAATCATTCCTTAAAGGCACTTCGGCCAGACAGTCACACGAATTTCTATGTCAAAGTCGAGAAACGACGAGGATAATGGTGGGAATGCTGACCGGACATTGTAGGCTGCGGAAACATATGCACACAATTGGCCTAGCAGATGACAACATATGCAGGTTCTCCCAAGAAGAAGACGAAACCGCGGAACACATACTCTGTGAGTGCGAAGTCCTAGCAAGAGTGCGGTTTCACTTACTCGGAGAAGAAAAACCGAGGGCAGAGAGCTACGTAAGGGAGGCTATTAAGTATAATAAAAAGAATAAAGCTAGATGTCGAGCTCTATATATAGGGAGGATCACAAGAGATCTGCAAAGGTCGCAGTGGGATAGAACAAAGAGCCACTCCAATCCTAATCTAATCTAATCTAAGGGGATACAATATATCTTTTTGGTCTCAGTGAATATAGATACGTTCATCTCGGAAAAACTGACGCGAATATAAAAGGAGATTTAAAAAAATAATTAACGTGTTCTATAATTTTTGCTGTAATGGCCAAACCATTACTTGAAAAAAAATTACTGTTTGTAATCATCAGACTCAAGTTGACTGAAAAATCAAAACCATTCGAAACAGTGTCAAACGGTGCGGTTACGTTGTACAGTGTATTCGTAAATCACGTCCTTTCGTGGTGAAACCCTTTGAATGTATTTATGTTCCTTTTTACTCTCTGTAAATCCTGTCCGATCCTCCTATATTTCCAACGAGCTACCCTTTTTTACCCTCGATATTCCTTCTATCGTCCAATTTTTTTTACCTGTTCACATCATTTGTTGGTAAAATTTAGTCCTGCGAACACTTTCACATCCTTCGTTGGTCCAAAAATAATCTAGTTTTTATTTAAAACTAGTTAAAACACACGCGATACTATGGCTCAATTATAGAGGTTAAATTTTTTAACAAAGCACACTGAGGATAAAAACCCATTACTAAGACTTCGCTGAATCTCATGAACCGTGATAGTTAGATAGTTGAAGTTTTCTCATATGATTTATTTCTGTCGCCTCTACAACTTTTATGTATTTATGTAAGAATGTTTTTATAAATAATAGTACGGAATCATTGGTGGGTTTTTAAATATAAACTCAACTTCACCCCCTGTTCTTTTTTTATTCCTACATCATCTCTATTGCAATAAACATTTCCTAATCCAATTTTTAAGGCTTTATCAAATTCTTCTTTTACGACTCAATTTTCGGTATATTAACCATCTCGTATTTTGGGGCCTACAAATAATAACATTTTAGTTGTAGTAAATCCATCATTTTACGGTTATTCATTGTCGACATGACGTAATAATCCGAAAATTTCATTTAAAAAACATATTTTTTAATTTTAGACGTTATAAAGTTAATATATTTATAGCAGATATGAAACGGCATCATAATTCATCTTCTTTTTTTTTCGAATTATGCCCTTCTTCGGATATTCCTCATTTTATTGACGACCGTTTCGAATTTTATGAAGGGGTTTTATGTAATGTCCCCGACAACGCTAAAAAATATTAACGACATGATATATTCGACGATAACAAGAGCTGGGAATGATTAACAAAAAGGACTATACTATAATTAATAAAAAATGGTATTTTATTCAGAAAAAAAGAATAAATAGTACCTGGTAAATGCCATACAATCAATATAGTATAGATACTTTTTTAACAAAATAAATTTGATGGTACTCCCATGAAATATTTTTTTTTGTGCTTTGTAAGCCGTTCTGATGCCGTGAGCACTGCAGCCTATTGGCTTATTGTACTCTACTCCCACATTTAGTCCACCTATCCAGTTATCCCCGTACCTTCGAATAGACGATATAGGTCCATTGGTTGTGTGTCATATACTCCAGGTATGACATTGGCTTCTCCGAAGATTGTTTGTCTCCTCGAGTCCAGTGCGTCACAGTCAGATAAGATATGGGTTACAGTCTCGGTCTCCATGCCACAAAGTCTGCAGCTGAGGTTCCCGTTATATAACCCTATTTTATGCAGGTACCTTTTACCGGGGTATGACCCGTTAGATAACCTGTAATAATTCTTAGCTTATTCCTACTGATATTCAGTAGTTTTTCGGCCCGTTTTACACATGTGTCACTTATGAAGGTTTTACTGTTTACCAGCTTTGGAGTGTTCCTGCACTGAAGTCATTTTTGTATTTGCCCTCGACACAAATGAGATTTATAAAGTAATCAATAAATGTAAAAATAACAAGTCTCCTGGATGCGATGGAATATCTTACGAGTTTTTTAAAAATCTTCCAAATAACTGGATTATTTATTTAACATCCTTATTCAATTCAATATTCGATTCTGCTATAATTCCGAAATCTTGGTCTAACATTTTATTAACTATGTTGCATAAGGGATGGTCGCGGACAGATGATCCTGGAAACTACAGAGGATTAGCTCTGGTTAACTGTTGCGCTAAAATATTCACTTCCCTTATTCTAAATAGACTGTCACAATGGACAGATGAATGTAATATTCTGCCAGAGTGTCAAGCTGGCTTTCGTTCAGGCCGAGGCTGTCAAGATAATGTTTTTACCTTGAGCAGTGTCATAAATTTACATATAAGACATAAAAAAAGGAAACTGTTTACAATTTTTGTTGATTTCAGAAAAGCCTTTGACTCGGTGGATCATGCGGATTTGTGGAAGAAATTATTTCAACTAGGAATATCAACAAAAATTCTCCGTGTAAAAAAATGCTTTACCTACATGCAACTGTGCAAAGGGGTTCTGATGGCCCAACTAAATCGTTTGAAGTGACTACAGGCGTTTTACAAGGAGAACCTTTGAGCCCCTTATTGTTTGCACTGTTAATAGCTGATTTTGAAACCTTTTTTTACGACAAAGGCGCGCAAGGTATAAATATTGATGACCAAAATGATGTATTGTCACTAATGTACGCTGACGACCTTGTCATTTTGGCACACTCCGAGATTGATGTTGTGAAAAAGTTGAAAATTTTGAAAAAATATACCAGTTCTAATAAATTAACTGTCAATTTACAGAAGACAAAAGTTATGCAATTTTCTAGAGGAGGTTTCCGGAAACCTAACTTTGATTTTTATTTTAACAACCAATTGATTCCTACAACCAATAAATATTCATATTTAGGTGTAGTCTTCACTTCATCAGGTCTATTTAATGAAATGGCCCAATCAAGTGTCAACAAAGGTAAGCAGGCAATAGGTTCTCTTTTACCTATAATGGCCAAAACAAAAATTGATACTTGGCAACCTAAAATCAAATTGTTGGAGTTACTTGCCCTCAGTGTCATGTTTAATTGTATTTCTGTTTGGGGAGTGAGGTATTTGGATATTTTAGAAAGAGTTCAGAGTTCACTAGTTCAGAGTTCCTATTAATACTCCAGATACTACATATAATCCGTTTAGAAACTGGAAGAGTCAAGTTTGCATTTAATATTTTTAAAATGTCTCTCAACTGGATACACAAAATACTAACAATGGATAATCATCGTTATCCTAAGCTCTGTTTTAAACAACAACTGCGTTTGGTCAACTCTACAGATATGAAGTATAACTGGATAGTTCAGTTGAAAAACTTCTTTGTTGATATTAACTGTGACCATATATGGAACAATTTGAATCATCCTTCTTTTATATCGCAGAGGAAAGATTTGTTGTCCAAATATTATACATATTTACATGTATCAGATGTCAGTGCTGCGTCTCGATATTCTTTCATGTATTTGTATTCTTCTTTCCCTACCACCTGTGAACCAAGCACGTACCTGGCTTTAAAATTACCATCCAGGTTACCCGCACTCTTGCTCAATTGCGTATGTCTAACCATTTTAAAATTAAATTTACATTAAATGGTATTGGATACATTATTGACCCTGAATTGGATTGTACTGTTTGTAATATTCATGAAAAGGAAACTATTTTCCACTTACTGTTTGATTGTCCGATATATACAACAATGAAACGGAATATCCCTTGCCTTGAAAATGTGAACTCACTGCTTCATGCCTTAAATAAAATCCCAATTTTTGAGGCTAGGAAAATTGCGGAATACATTTGGAATATATTGAAATTACGCCAATTTGTCTTAAATGAATAATGTTTTGTACCTTTCCCATTTTAAAAATATTTTTTTATATATATAGAATTATATTGTACCTTGCTGTAACATTGTTTCAGAAGCAATAAAATCATTATTATTATTATTATTATTATTTGCCCTCGGACTACCTTCTTTGTGTTCCCAAGAGCTGGTTCTGGTCCAACATATGCTGTTGCTGAACGTCTTCTCGCGAGTTCGTCAGCTTGTTCATTTCCAGAAACACCGTTATCTCCCGGTACCCACACTAGTCTTACTTTAATGTGGTCTGCTAGTTTATTTAGTTCTTTCTGGCATTCTTCTACCAGTCTTGATGTTATCTTGCGGCTGTCTAAAGCTGCAAGATCTGCCCGGCTGTCAGTTAGTATGTTTATCCTGTGAGTGTCAGTCCTATGTTTGTAAATTCTGACACATTCTAGGATAGCATAAATCTCTGCCTGAAATACAGAGGTGTGTTCTCCATGGTATTTGGAAATTAACCCCTTTCAATTGGACGCCTATGGTGAATGAAAGTTTCAACAAATAAATGAACCCTTTTCAAAAAATGTATTGTACGCCCATGGAGCATGTCGGTGACGAGTTCATTAAAATGAGGTATTTCGATTTTCGGAAAATTTCTCATATAATCAACATTAAATTGTCTATTTAATGTTTCGAAAAACGAGATGACTGTTTAAGCTTTTGCATTAACAAGTCTAGTAATTGACAAATAATTGATTTATTATACCGTGTGTCTTATAAGAGTAGATTTATTTTTATTTTTAACGAAAAATGTGACACTAAAACGTTTTAAATTCATATAAAAAGCGATGAAATTCAAATTTTTCAATAACTGTCTTATTTTATAATCAATTCTATGACAGAAGCTGTCCATATTATCAAATCAGCATTAATTTTCATATTTATCGGCTATATTGTTTTCAGTCTTTCTTAATTGTGTATGAAACCGATTACAGCACCATCTACTGGGACTAATTATTATTGTGAATATACAGATTGCGAAAAGTCTATTCGAGCCTTGCGATTTACACAAGTGCGATAAGGAAAATATGAGAAAAACACTTGAAAGAGAGAGGGAAGAATAATTGTGGGCAGTCAGCTGTTGCCAAATGTATTTATCTGTAAAAGTTATTCCCAATTTTTGTCGGCAACAATGTTAAATATACCAATAATTGTTAAATTGAAAGCAGTGTATAGATTTTATTCATTGCAGATTGTAATTTGTTCATTCATTTTCTTGAACTATATCATTTTATTCTTATCTGTATTGATCTCACTTATTTTTCGAAAGTTAATTATTCCTTAGAAAGTAGGTACCAAACATTTTAAACTGGCATCGCTGCTTTCATATCAGATTGGTAGCTGGAACTGAAAACACGCCCAACGCTGACTGCGAACAATTATTCATCTTTCTCTTTCAAGTAGTTTTGCTCATATTTTCATTGTCGTACTTGTGTAAATCGTATGGCTCGAATAAACTTTTCGCGATCTGTATAAACGATCCAGTTAAGGTCGATTCAAAGACATCAGTCTCGGCACAGTTCCGGCACCGAACTTTTTTGACTGATCAGTCATGTTTGTTCATACACGGCCGAAACGAATCAGTTTATAGTTAGTGACCTAGGTGTTGACAAGATGGCAAGCTTCTCAGATGATAAATTAGCAATGATTGCCATAATTCTTTACGAAGAAGAAGAAAAGCAAAGAAAAACTCGGAAATGGGTTCATGATGCCTGGAGAAAAAGGGGCACCGAAGAAGAATACGCAACATTATATACAGAACTGCTGCATGGAAGATTATATCAAGTTTCATCAATATTTTAAAATGTCGCAAAACTGCTAACCAAACATTATTCTTGTAACCATGTACTTTTTATAATTGTTCATCGTTCATTTTTAAAACTGTCCGTTGTTAATACGCTGTCTTCTACTTGTACCTTCCGGCGTAGTCCCGTCAAAACTGAAAAATATCGTCGCGGAGAATACTGACTCCATCGGATCGGAGACGGTTCGGAGACTGACGTCTCCGAAACTGATCGGCGCCGGACAAGTGTAGATGCCGTTGTCACATTTTAATTAAAGAATATTTTTTATGACGGACGGTTCGGATCGGCGCCGGAACTGTGACGGCACGGGACTGATGTGTTTGAATCGACCTTTAAGGTTCCCCCACACCGGCGCGGAACTTTCGCTACCGCGACCGATGCGAAACCGCGGCGAACCGTTAGACATGGCGTTATATGAACGTGTCTACACCAAGTGCCGCGGAATTCGCAAGGGTTGCGGCAGAGCAGCGTTGTTTTCGTAGAACGCTGCATGCACGGTTTTTTCCTTTGCCGCTAGGTATTCGCTTGAAAGAAATGGCGTTAATATCGGAAAAATTAATTGAAATTGTAAAACACTATCCTATAGTTTATGACTTGAGCCATGAAGACTATAAAAACATAAGGAAAAAGGATAAGGTCTGGGAGAAAATAGGAATAGAATTAGGACAACTTACCGTTATATTTATTATATTTCTGAAATATGAATGAAATATATACAAGTAGTTTAGGAATCGGGTAAAATAATTAACGAACTTTTCACGAGTTTCGAATGTCAAAGAAACTGCACGTCGTGGATCTGAAACCAGATCTTGAAATGCCTGTAAACATGCTTCTGGGGGATTTGTAGTGTGGCGGTATTTTATACTAGCGTTTTGGTTTACGCGGCAGTGTGGAGGTTCCGATTCCGCAACCGCACCGCTGCAGAATTTGCCGCGCGAAACATTCCACGCCGCAAAAATTCCGCGCTGGTGCGGGGTAACCTTTTTACATACTCAAAAACGCACATAAAATTAAATCTAATAATAGTTCTAGCAGAAGATAAACTGGGGTTTATTAAGGACAGCTTATTATTATTTAAATCAGGAAGCAGTCTGGAGATTATTACGATGAGATGAATTCCCATAATTTCAGGAAATGGGTAGAGGAAAAACATAATTTCAATGTTTGTCGTGGCATATAGCCAGAGAAGTAGTTGTTGCTTCCTGAACAGTCTTGCTATTTGAAATTAATGTATCGCTTTTGAAAGAGAATAAGTTGAATTTATGTCATTTTTTTCGTATTTTTCTTTAATCAAAGCTCGAGCTTTGTCCTCCAAAAGACATTATTCGTTTTTTTTTTGTCGAAAAAAAAAATAGAATATAAATTAGGGGAATTAGATTACAAAGACCCGTAATTGTACACACGACATATAGGTATGTAAATGTTTTCTGTCGAAGTCCTATACATATGTATAAGGGTTACACAGAGAAAAAATTCAATTTGTATACCAAATTGAAACAGGTAGAAACGTTTAAAGGTTTAACAATGACAAATCGATTTCAAATTGTAACACAGTTACCAGTATAATGTTTTACTAATATCATTTCGAGGAATATTGACAACGAATCAGGTAAAATTATACTAATTACCACATAAACATTACTAACATTTTTAAAAACAAATTCAACTTCCATTCATTAATGGAAATTAATTAAAAATTGAATAGATGAGACATTTGTTTATTAAGCATATGATGGAACAATTTGAACGCAACACAGTACGGTATTTTTTTTATTTGTAATGCAAAATGGTAGTGATAAGTAGGTACAAAAACCTACCGCTATTGTGTTCATTTTATATCTCAGGAAAAAATATGAAAGAAAAGTATTTTTAACGGCACGGTATAGCACAAGAACTGCACAAAATAACCAACAAAATTTTTCCAAAAAGGCTAAGTATGTGGACATTGGGGTTTAAACTTTTTTATTATTAATTTTAGGAAAAAAAAGTTTTGCATTATCTTAAATCCTCAATACAGTCATCAAATATCAAATTTTTCAGTCGTATACAAGGCTTATAAAAAATATGAGTTTTACTCAAGAGTAAAGTGCCTTTCAATTGGACAATATCGGAAAATTTTACTTAAAAAAACTGCATATGTCGAAGCATTAGTATGAGTAAAAATTAAATTTGTGTTTCTAACATTAATATGATGTTAATTTTATACCTTATAGTGTTTGAATGTATTTTATCATTTGCAAAATAAATGAATATGCACTTATTCCGCGTTTTAAATGCAAAATTATTATTATGGAAAACCTGAAAGATTATCATGTGTTTCGTAATCACAAGAGATAAATGTTCATTCAAAATTGAAACATTAGTAAAAAATTAAATAATCTGAAGTTTCAATTTAAATGAATTTAATTACATATTTAATCGTAGTTTAATACAACAGGAGGCATGAGAACCACACCAACCAGAGCGATGGAGGTGATCCTTGGTCTCACTCCCCTTGACATACACATCAAGGAGGTTTTGATGACCATGACACGCTTACACTCTACCGGTATACAACCTGACGTAGGATCTGGTAGGTTGAGACGTAACCTATGGCGTGAGGCACTCCATGAGGTCCCACTGCTGCAGGCAAATACGGACGCAATCTCACCACAATATGCCTTCCACAAGCCCTACAAGGTAATCATTAAATATAACACACAAGACACATCAGAAGAAAGAGCACTCCGCATCTTCACGGATGGCTCTAAAACCAATATGGGCTCAGGATGTGGAATTTACTCCAGATCTCTGAATCTAAACATCAAATGAGCGATGGGCTGTATTGTCAGCGTTGCTCAAACAGAGCTCACTGCTATCTACATCGCCGCAAAAGAGATTACCAAGAGAAACACCACAGGCAATAAAATGCACATCCTTACGGATAGTAGACAAGCACTACTAGCCGTGAACAGACCACGTATCACATCTGGCCTAGTACTGGAGTGTCACCTGTCCCTGATCGAAGCCTGTAGCAACAACGAAGTCACTCTAGGCTGGATCAAGGGGCACAGTAAATCGAAAGGTAACCACATTGCCGACTCACTAGCCAGGAAAGCAGCCTCCCAAAAACTCTTGGGACCTGGCACTTTCATTGGTCTGTCGGCGTCGGCTATGATTGACCTAATAAAGGGAACACTCCCTTGATAAGCTTAAGGGTAGATGGGACGATGCAGAAGGTTGCGGGCTTGCCAAGGAACTGCTGCAGTATCCGGACAGCAAAGTAGCCAAAAAATACGTGACTATGAACAGACAGAACCTTCGGACAGCCACGGATATTCTGACCTGTCACTGCCACCTACGAAAACACCTCTACAGACTGGGTCTGTCTGACACTTCACTCTGTAGAGGATGTGAACAGGAAGATGAGACTGTCGAACACATTCTTTGTGAATGTCCGACACTCTCTCAATTTAGGTTTTCCGTATTCGGCGAGTACAGGCTAACACAAGCCAGCATGAGGGAGCTTACTTCCGGCGACGTTATCGCCTACTTCAAACAACTAGGCTGGATGACGAGCCAGAAGGAAGTCTGAACCTCAGAAGGATGCACAATGTGCCAATTGTGGCCTAAGTGCTGTGGGGGTCACGCACCCTTCAAATTCTTACAGATACAGAATCGTAGTTTTTAATCCTGATCAAATTTTTTTAGCAACGTTTTTTGATATTGTCAAATTCAAAGGTGCTTCACGCTTAAGTGAAACTAACATTTTTTATCTAATTCCGCTATCAAATGTGACACTTTACGTCACTCCTTGACGTTAGGTAACGTCACATTTTTCATAACCTTCATATATCAGTTATGAAAAGTAGTTATGTAAAAACTTTACGTAACTGTTTATGTTTCAACATAGAGATACCACATGAGTTTCAAAGAATAATTAATTTATTAATTAGGTAGGTACTGTCAAAACTGACAATTATTTCATTATTTAAACTGTACAATTAACCCATTATTTTAATTCAATAGTATTTTGAGATTTAGAAACATTGAAAACATAATTCAGGACACAGTTATTTAAAGTAAGTCAATTTTCTGGGTGAATACATCATAGTAACAATACTTCTAACACCATTTGATTCCACTTCAATATTATCATTGTAATTGAAGATTTTATTGAATATTATGAAAGCGCGGAATTAGATAAAACGTTGTACGTAAACACGTTATGAAGAGAGCGACATTGTTCAACACGCGTAATTTGCAGAACTCGCTAGCGCTCGTTTTGGCAAATATTACGCTTGTTGAACAATATCGCTCTTTTCATATCTAATTACGTAAATATCTATTAGCAAACCTCGTATACAACTGAAAAATTTGATATTTGATGACTGTATTATAGGTTTTGGATAATGCAGAACATTTTATAAAGAATTAATTTTCTTCCTAAAATTAATAATAAAAAAGTTTTCAATTATTCAAACACAATCCGTATACAATAATAAGTTGATAAATAAATATTGAAATAAAAAAAAATTCAACAAAATGGCAATGTTTATGTCGACTTTAGATTAAATTCATTTTTTTAGTGACTACACAGGAGGTCGCATTGTTATTTTCACTCGGTTAATTCCTCTAACCACACAAAATATTACATGCAGCGTAATTAACAATATCAAATAAACAATAGAATTGTTGCAACAATGATTGTGATGAAATTATACACGCTAAATTTTTCCTGAGTCAGTATATTGTGTATTTATAGTCGCTAATTTGTTGTAATTTAAAAAAAAAGGTACACATTCAATAAGTACTCAAAACAATTTTGTTAAATTGGAGGTTATAATTTAAATAATTTTTCGGATTTATGGTGCTTTATCTCAAAAACGATCCATTTTTGACCGATAAATAATAAACAGAATTTTGCCGTCTCTAAAGAATACCACTTTCCGGCATGCCCCAAAAATACAAAATCTTAAAGATATTTCAGTTTATAACCACTTTTTATCTGGTGGTTAAAGAATTTGGCAACGTGGTCTGCTCTAGCTTCAACTGTTAAATATTCGAAAAAATGATTGTAGCATTTGACACTCAATTACCCATTCTTGTCTTAAAATTGAATTTACTTGAAAAAAAAATCATGTTTCAAATGAACAAAGTTCTGAAATTAAATATCCGAAAAAAAAATCCAATATACCTCTTTTTTTTCTTCCAACAATTCCACCGGCATTCGGAATCTAATTCCTTCACCGAACTCAATAACTCCCAAACCAATCACTGTGATCCCTTCGTCGCCAGTTACTCTCTAAGACACACAATTATTTCAATCTAATTTTAAAAAGTTCGACCATAATCCCATTTATGGAATTTTCAATTAATTTTCCACCGGAAATCGTCTCTTTTTTAATTGTAAACTTCGTTCTGCGAAAGGTAGTCAATTGTCAGTATCAAGGGTTGTCGGATAGGTACTTATAGTATAGTCAAATGCAGTCTTATCATGCGGGTCATACGATTCAACAAAGACATACTCACCGTTTTGTTTTCTTTTATTGCGTTTAATCATAACTTCCAAATAAAATCTGTAAGTTGATTAAGACAGACTTATGCAATTTTGAAGGGAAAAAAAAGGATATGTATTTAGTTTTCAGCGATTCTAAAAAGTATTTCATCAGCGCAGTTTTTATAGTTAGATAGATAGATATATAGATAGATAGATATATAGATAGATATATAGATAGATATATAGATAGATATATAGATAGATAGATCTTTATTGTTCTTTCGTATGAGAATACATAAACAAGGGTGACAACATTTATAACAATATTAGCTAGTACAAAACATATATTTTAATAATAAATTTTATAGCAGATTAGGTTTGGATAACATATCTCGGCAAGAGTGAGGTGATATTATTCGTTTACAATGAAAGACCTGATTTGTAATATTCTCTTTATTATGTCATATATTTGATAGAGAATTTGTGGTTCAGATTCATTATTTATTATTGATTCAATGTCAGTTACGGATTGATATATTTAAAGAAAGGGACGTCTAATTCCTTCATACATTGGACAAACAAAAAATAAGTGTTGTAGAGATTCTAAAGCAAGGCACTTATAAATAGTACATACTTCATTGGTTTTTATT
>CAJUYI010005668.1:0-15189 GCA_910591695.1 Galerucella pusilla
TTCTCAACCACCAGAGAGTAATAGAGATGACTCAATAAATACTCCAAAAATATGTCTTCCTTCTCAAAATCACAAATTTAAAAATTACACCCAAAAATTGATATTGATTTAATATATTCAATATTGATTTGAAAAATAAAACCAAGGTGACTTGAGTAAGCGAATATTTTATTGTAAAAGTACTGTTTGAAGATTTTAACTGATTTTGTTCAAGTATCTAATCGTCTGTTACATGTAAATTAAATATTTGAGGAAATAAAAAATTTAAAAATGAATCTTATATTTCCGTGAATCTTATTTAAAAATCTGAATCATCGGAGCTTTCAGATACACTATCATCGAAGCTATCACTTTCATCGCTACAGATATCAGAAGATTTGTTCAATGTATAGCACATTCTTAACTTGTGTTGGAGTTGAGTCTCCCAGGAACCATGTTGGTTTTAGAAAAGCATCTGATAGCAACCTGCTATTATTTTCCGGGCTGATCTTGTTACAGTCCGGTTCAGTGGCATTTAACCACATCGCATTAACAAAAATTGTCCGTAAAAATTTTTGCTCCAAACATTTCCAGCACGGTGGAATGTGCTTTGAGTCCAAATCTTTAATTATTTTCATGAACCTCTCATTATTTTGTTTTGAAGCAAACATTTTGTTAAATAATACAAATCTTGCGGAATGTACACTTTGACACTTTTCGAGTCCATACATAAGGCACGAAAACTCTTGGACTGCATCGATACCACGAAATCTCTATGGCAAAAAATATTTGCTGCTGGAAATACATAACTGCATTGCTTATTCACATAAAGAAGCGCTTACATTCCTAATTTACCCTTTGAATCCCCATGAAGTGTTTCGGACACGTTTTTGAATCTCTAATGGGCTCTTAAGCTATCAGTATGACAAATATACATTATACTATCTATCATCTTCCATACAATGCCATATCACTCGAATTTATCATAGTTATTATACATTAGGAATGACATAGAAAATAAACAATGATCATAAACTAGTGAATAAGGTTAAGGATAGATAGTGTTATCACAAGCTATCTTCTATTCTTGATCTAATTTAATATCCAGCTCGTAAATCCTTATAGGTTTCACTCTATTAGTTCTGTTTGCCCCTGACCCTCAATGTCCCAGTTTATGGAACTGAGAACTTAAGGGAATGCACCATAAAAGGATTTTACGATCTAAACGAGACTGCCGCTATATACAAGACAGATTTCATCCCATTCAATCGTCCACAAGCTGCAGACAGGAGACATTACATTCTCGAGCTTTTTAATATGAAGCTTATGAATTTATTACCGTTTTATGTACTCACTATTCCATACTAGTTGGTATATTGTTTAAGTCGAGATAATTGAATTGGTTTTGTCTTGAGATAACGGTGAATTGAACCGCATCTTAAAGTTCATCATTTTTGGTGTCAATTTTTTCCAATGATGTGGCTTTATCGTTTTATTTGTGAAATCATGTAGTTTTCACTGATAACTATTCCTATTGACATCAATTGGAGGAATAAATGTAATACTCAATCAGCTGACCCTGGTTATTATAATTTTATAGTTCTGGTTTCCATGATATCACCTATGTTAACTGAAAATCCACGACTTGATAGTGTATTACAATACAAGTACGATGGGTACGTCTTTACCGTCTTTACTTAATAAAAAGCGGAAAAAATACGATTTGGAAAAATTGAAAGATGAGGCCACAGTAAATCACAGCAAGAAATCAATAGGGAATTAAATTTAAGACCATGTGTCGATCATCTAGAACAGAGGTTCCCATACTTTTTTTTCTCATAGACCACTTTAAACATTTTACTGGATCTAGTGGACCCCCTGCAGCTATTACATTTACTAACTTACTTCCAAAACCCGAAAAAAGTATATGTCTATGTAAGTCTGTGTTGTGGCTATTTTTCAATCAACTATAAGTTAAAAGTTTTCGAAAAAAAGGTGAGAATTTATATTGCTTTGATTATGCTGTGAGTATTGTCATTTAAGCTAAGTTTCAAGGCCAGTCTAAAAAGCGTCTTCATCCAACAGTTGGATTCCTACTTTACTTTTTTGTATTCTAAGATTGACTCACTGTACAAGAAACCAATAAGCTCCCACTTCGGAGTGGTAAAAAGTAAAAATAAACATTTTCTTGTTTTGTATCTATTTATTCAAACACAAAAATTACTACACTTTCAATTATGTTGTTATAACAGTCTTAGTAGAATCAAAATTTAACATCAAAACTAATAATGATTATTATTTTAAAAACAGTCGCAATATAATCAAAATTTTGATTATATTGCGACCTAACCTAACCTAATCATTATTAGTTTTGATGTTAAATTTTTTCTCAGATTACCATTGTAATCTGAGATAAAAGTTATAATTTTAATGGGAGGGATGTACTTGGTGAATTGACAGCAAATTATCAATATTTGGCTTGAGTTTAGTTAAGTATAACCGTAAATCTCCTCGCTCTGTAATATTTAATCTGCTCCGTTTTTTTGTCAACAAGTTTGTTACGGCACTAAGACTGCGTTCGACAAGATATGACGAAGGAAACGCTATGAGAAATTTTTGCACAATTCCCCACAGTCCTGGATATTTTTCAGGTATTTGTGCCTGCAGCTAAAATGATTGATACCCTCTTTTGAATGCTACTTTGAGCTCCTCATTAGTGCTAAGCTCGAGTAGCTCTTCTTGCAGTACCACATTTTCCACTTCAGTTTCATCATATGGATTTATTATCCATGGTGGTATATCCATCGACAGAATGTCTTTAAATCTGATTTTAAAATCATCATACAGGGCAATCAAATGTTGAAACATACGTCTGAATATCTTCGTCGAGGCATTCTACCTGCGATGAATTTGGAAACTGGGAAAATTCACGTCGACCAATATTTTGCTTCATAAGTTCCAGTTTACCAAGAAAAGCTGAAATTTCACTCTTTGTTTTTATCAAATTGAGGCTGTCCCCTTGTAACTGTAGGTTGAGGTCATTGAATTTTTTGAACAAATCTGTCAAATACGCAATGTCTGCTTTGAAATTCATGAGGTTTCCTTTTGAAACAGGATCTTTAGTGTTCAGAAACTCTAAAACAGAGTCGAAAAGGAAATAGAATCTTGATAGACATGCACCTTTCGACAACCAGCGGTTTGTAGCAGCAATCGTTGGAAGTCCTCAACATTTTCTTCGCACAATTGTGCAAATAAGCGCGTATTTAATGCATTGCTTCTTATTTTGTTAACTGCATTAATCACAAATTGAAGCGCTTGGTGCAATCAAGCTTCTTATAATATTGTCTGCCTATATTATTGTCTCCCTATATTCATAGGAGAAGTCAAGTCGGGTCACCTAATACATTTTTATAGACCCCGGTTAACGAGTTCTGGACCCCCATTTTTTTTCCACGCAAGCGTAGACCCCTGTCGGGCTCCCGTGGACCCCTGGGGGTCCACCTGGACCACTTTGGGAATCAATGATCTAGAAGAAGAATGGTCACAGATAGAAACTGTGGTGGGTGATGTAGCAAATAGGATACTAGGGAGCCACAAGGGAAAAATAAAAGTTTGATGAACAATGTAAACAGGCGCTCGGAAAAAGAAATAAAATCAGACAAAGACTATTGAAAGAAAACAATGAAGAGAATAGACGGGAGTATAAAAAGCGATAATTGAACTCAAACAAATATGCAGAAAAAACAAAAGAATTTACTTTGAAAGGGAATTATTAAAAATTGAAGAAGCTTATAAAAATAAAGAAGTGAGAAACTTTTATCAAGAAATAAGAAAAGGGCAATGTCAAAACCAGAAAGCACCGGACTTTTTGAAAAGTAAAGAGGGATATTTAATAGGGGATACGGAAGGAAAAATAAATAGATTCGCACAATATTTTGAAGAATTACTAAATGACGGCGAAGAAGAACTAGACATAAGTGATAACGAATCGGAGGAAGAAGATTGTGAAGAGGAAGACCTAGCTATAACGGTCCCAAAGAAAGAGGAGGTGATAGAATGCTTGAAATATATGAAAAATAACAAGAGTGCAGGAAACAACAATATACCAATAGAGATTTTAAAATATGGAGGCGAACAGTTAACTGAGAGAATATGTCAGTTATTGAAACAAATTTGGAGAGAAGAAAAGATACCTGAAAATTGGAACAAAGCATTACTAATACCAATCCACAAAAAAGGTCCCAAGAAAGAATGCAATAACTACCACGGAATAGCACTTTTGGATGTAGTATACAAAGTTCTGGCAAAAATACTTGAAAACCGTTTAGTCAAATACCACAAAGAAAATGTAGGAGAATACCAAGGAGGTTTTAAAGCAGGTAGATCGACAATAGACCAAATTTTCATTATGAAACAACTTCAGGAGAATGCTTACGAACAAAATCTAAGTCTTCATATGCTATTTATCGATTACAAACAGGCCTATGACACTATCAAAAGGAAAAAAATTTATGAGGCAATGAGGAAGTTAAATATACCAGTAAAATTGAGAAGGCTAGTGGAAATGACCATCCGGAAAACCGAGAGCGAAGTAACTTTGGAGGGTAGTACCTCTAACCAATTCAAGATAGAGAAAGGTCTGAGATAAGGAGATCCATTATCCACAACCCTCTTCAACCTAGTTCAAGAGATCATACAAACTCAGAGAAAGTGGAATAAAAACCAGAGGTTTAATTTATTGGAATAAGCATCAATGTCTAGCATATGCGGACGACATAGTACTCATGGCAAGATCCAGGAAAGAGGTTCTAAGAGTATTTGAGCTACTGGAACAGAAGGCAAGAGAACATGGTCTATTGATCAACGAGAAAAAAACAAAATACATGGTAATGAAGGGCAATGAGGAAACGGATATTATTATAAACTGTGATGGAAATAATAGCTACAGAATAGAAAAGGTGGAACAAATCGAATATTTGGGAGTCACTATCACAAATAAAGGAGACGAAGAAAGGGAAATAGAAAAAAGATTAACAAAGGGCAGTAACGCAGCAGGAATGGTATCAAAGATGTTAAAATCGAAAGACATATCACGAACAGCTAAAATAAGATTGTACCAGACTTCAATAAGACCGTCAGTTACCTACGCTTGTGAAACTTGGACAATGAACAAAAAAGAGCAGAATAGATTAGAAATATGGGAACGTAAGATGCTCAGAGAAATTTATGGTGGAATTAAGGAAGATGGAATCTACAGAAGAAGAACAAACAAAGAACTCTCAGAATTATATAAGCACCCAAGTATAACCCGTATAATTAAAGCACAGAGAGCAAGATGGTTGGGACATATAGGTAGAATGACGAAAGATAGATAGGTAAAACGAGTGCTGAAAAGTGGAGAAGGTGGTAAAAAGAGAAGAGGAAGACCAAGGAAAAAATGGTTGGAAGAGGTTAGGAGAGAGTTTCAGGGCCCCTGTATTATAAACTCTAGAAAAGCACTGTTCCAATTTACTCAGTAGGTAACTCGTGAGTCGTTATCAACAATGTATATTAACATTAGGTTGCTAGGAATATAAATTATGAATTTCATTACTTGACTTTTATATGACAGTGTGAAGCTTGACAACGGAATGAACGATAATTATTTCCGTAACAATTTTCTGGAAGTGTGTTTTGAGTTCTCTGAATGAGAGTCAGTAGCAGTGATGATGAAATTCCGATTAAGCACTCGACATTGCTAAAGCTGTTACCTCCAATTTATTGCCGGATAAATCACAGCATAGATATGAGAAGGAATATGTATAACCAGGTATGCAAAGCTAATTGCATATTAGGAAAGAAAGTATGTGGGACATTTGGCCTGATTCTATGAGAAAGTGGTTAAAAGAGTGATTAGCGTAATAACGTGGTTGGGCATAAAATCACTCGACTTGTCACGCCATCCATGTTTCGGATTTTAAACAACCAAAATCAACCACGGTTATCAAACTTCGTACTCTTAATCACTGTGATTGAAGTAGTTTGTATGTAGGTATCATACGGGGTTAGCCGATTCTGGCGTTTTTGACAGAACTTGCGCCGAAATGCATTAACGTCAAATTGGAAATTCGACGGGGTTATGCTATGCGGGCACAATATGTTCTCAGACTCCGAATACTGATTTTTGTTTTTTCCAAGAATACAATAGCTATTAGGTAATTATTTTCAACAGTGAACACTATTGTTATTTTTTCGTTTGCTCTCTGTTTAACAATTTGTTGTTTGCTCAATAAAGTTGTGCTCTCAATCAATATCAATAGTTTTCAATAATATTATCCACAACACAATAATCAACAGTAACTTAAAAATGGCGTGCGATCAGTCTTTCCCTCGTGTTTCTTCCGGCAGTCAGTATGTCACGATCTAATAATTCAATCATTTATTCCATTCCAAAAGCTTACTAACGACGATGGGGGTCATTGTTTCCTAGGTCGTTGTCACCATCATCATTGAGGAAATATGATATTTTTGTCAAGTTTTACTTTCAATTGTGAGTTAATGCTACGATTCAGGTGGTTGAAGAGCATCAAAAATGAGAAACATACTGCTCAATACACTTCAAATAACAAAGTTCATGATACTTTCAGAAATACATATCTGACAACAATGTTGATACTACCATAAAATCGGCCATGCTACAGAACCCTCACAATCCAAAACTTGTGTTGCTGTTTTCGATTGAGGCATTTGGTACTAACAACTCTCTTAGGGCCGGTTCTATCACATCTGGTTAAGAGTTCTAAGTATGGTTAACAAGATCTGACGAGAGGTCTGCTGTTTTATGACCGTTTGTTTCTTTATAACCATAGGTTAAAGTATTTTGACCAAAGGATAAAGTAACAGGCATTTTGGGATCTAATTAAGACTGTTCAACCCAATTTTGGTGAAATTTCAATTCGCAATCTTGACAATTCTGAATGAATATATTTTTATTATACTTAACAGAAAATACTACATTTTCAACTGTTTATAAAATACAGTAAATATGACATTTTCGGAACAGCGCACGGAAATTTTTTCCCGATCCCCATTTCCGTGCGCTTAATAATAAACATAGATATCCATAATACTAGATATCCTATGGCAACCCGAAGAAAAAAAAAGAAACGAGTAATGTGTCTATAGCTACGATTTATTTATTAATGATAAATTTTATTTTCTGTCAGTGAAAATTAAGTATTTATGTATTTATTACATTTTGCAAAAATGAATTCAGATTGTGAAGAAAATCGGGATATTCCCGAAAATATCTTACAACGAGCGGCAGAAGTGAGTGCAGATTTATTACCAGTGAAATCCAGGTTGAGATATGAACAAGAATATAACAGTTTTACCGAATTACGGACTCAGAAACGAATCAAAATTGTGAGTGACGATATTCTTTTAGTATATTTTTCCGAAAAAGCCAACACTATGAAATCCTCCACTTTATGGAGTCTATTCTCTATGTTAAAGAGTTGTTTGGCAATAAAAGAAAATACTCACCATCAATATCCAAAAACGATTGCTTTTTTGAGACGACAAGCTATAGGATATATACCAAAGAAATCCAAGATTCTTACAGCAGAACAAGTAACCAAATTTTTATGTGAAGCTTCAGATGGAGAATATCTACTAGCAAAAGTAATTTTAGTGTTTGGCATCTTCGGTGCATGCCGCAGAGATGATTTAATACGTTTGAGTTTAGATGATGTGAAAGATAATGGGCTTTTCCTTGTCGTGTTCTTACGAGATGGAAAAACTCACAGGTCAAGAAGTTTTACCATTACCAATGAAAATTGCAAATTCGATCCCTGTACAATTTACCGTAAATACGCAGATCTCCGCCCTAAACATATGGAGAGTAGAAGATTATTTGTTGCATACCGAAACCAAAGATGTTACGCTTACATGTTGGGTGCCATACTATCAGTGGTATTCCTGAACTTGTTGCAAAATACCTAAAACTAAAAAATCCCGAAGAATATACCGGACATGGGCTAAGGCGCTCTTCGGCAACCATGTTGGTGGAAAGCGGCGGTGATTTGCTCACTTTGAAAAGACACGGAGGATGGCTTTCTTCCAATGTAGCAGAAGGATATATAGAAGAGTCCATGCAAAGAAAAATTGAAGTATCACGGAAGTTGTTTAGCCCTTGTAACTTGGAAACTACAACATCTGTAACAGTCAATCAAGAGAACCAAAGCACACACGAACAGTCCGCTTCAACATCTTTAGCAGAGTCTTTAGTTCAACAAAAAGAAATGCAAAAGGGATTGAGCTTCACAATAATACGAATTGTACAATAAATATTACTATTAATAATAACGGTTCTGTCCAAAATTAATTTTCTTAGAATTACCTACTTGTATTTTTTTTGTTAATTTGAGTTGTATGTGCTTACATTTTTACTGTTTTAAAAATAAAAATAAATATTCCCGATTTTCATAATAATTTTTTGCGATATTTTTTGTTTATGTTGATTTCAGGTACCTAAGTATAATAAAAAATATCGTTCATTACTCGTCCAGGAATGGATTTTCCGTTCTTGCATGACTTCACGAGCGCACGGAAAAATCCTCATTTCTGTACTGGTAATGAAATATACTATTCTGTCACAGCACATCTCCGTTTACTCTCAAATGACTATTTGTGAAATAAGAGACGTTAGCGCTTTATATAAACCCTATATAATATCATAATGAAAATGATGATTGATCCCGGACTTGATGGCTCAGACGAGGAGGAGTTATCCTTTTCCATGCCTCATTCTCGAAGACAAAAATTAATCTGACAAGGGGTGAGTTACAATGAAATTCTCAGAGACGATCAGACCTTCTGCCATGAATTCCGAAACTGCTTAGCTCAGCGGCAATGTTCTTCCAACATTGCTGCTTTACATTCTAGGTTACGGCATCTGTGGTTTCATTCTATATTATTTCATAATATTTTTTGGTTGATACCAAGGGAGCATCAAGTTTTTTCCCTTATTTTCTTTTATTTTTTGCTCTTCCATTATAGAAACGAAAACAAACTATCTGACAAAACAAGGTGCATAGAGAAATATAATTTGTCTATAACAAGGTGCTTTGACATATCCATAACCAAACTTTTATATGCAATTTTCAGGCGGGAAAGTCAAATTTTGTACAATATCTTTATAATGGATAGTACATTCACGAAAACTACCGATGTTAAGTAACCACTGGTTGAAAGTAGTTGACCCATGACGATAGGACACATTTTTTCCTATCCTAAGTTAAGATTAACTAGTTAATCTTGACAACGGTAGCTGGAACGCTACCGAAACGTCGAAATAAAAAATAAAAAACATTATTGTGGTTTGATTCCCAAAAGCAGGGGTTCCCAACCTTTTTTTGTCTACTGCCCACTTTAAGAATAAATTATTTTTTAACGCCCCCCTTTTTAAATATACTAAAAAACCGCTAAGTACTTATAACTGATTATTGAAACTCAACTTTATAGTATTCGGACAAAGTATCTTTTATTGAAAATAAAACAAACATAATCAATTCTTATATTAAAACCAATGCGAAGGTTGAATCTGATGCTGTTCAATAAGTTTGTTGATATCAGGTTCCAATTTACTCAAAAACAGCTGCAAGTCGCCACGTTCGGTAACACGCAAACGATTTCTCTTTTTAGTAAGCAGCGTTGCCACAGCACTAAATTCACGTGCACACAAATATGGGAATGCTATCAAGAATCATTGAACAATTGACCACAATCCAGAATTGCGGGATCGGTTTTTGTAGCCAAAATTCTTGATATCCATTTTTGAACTTGATTTTTATTTCTTCGTTTGTTGTCAATTCTATAAGTTCTTCCTCCAGCTGAGGTGACATTGCTGTGTTGACATTTGAAAACGGATCCAACACCCAGTCTGGTATTTCCAAGTTTGAAATGTCCTGGTATCGTTCGGTGAAGTCAATGTGGAGGTTTTCCAAATGTTGGCAGTAGGCAAACAAGTCATCGTTACTGCAAGATACTGATAAATTCAGAAAATTGTGAAACTCACGTCTGCCAATATTCTTTTTGTGCAGAAGCAGTTTGGCTGCGAAAGCAGCAACGACATTTTTTGTTTTAATTAAATTTAGTTCATCGCCTTGCAGTTGGAGGTTCGTGTCGTTGAACAATTTATAGAGGTCTGTCATGTAAGCTATATAATTCTTTGATGTTATGAGCTTGTTGCGCAGTTCTGTATCTTTAGTTTCCAAGAACTCTATCACAGAGTCAAACAGGCTGTAAAATCGAATCAGACAATTGCCTCTTGACAGCCAACGAACTTCAGTATGAAGCAACAAACGGTTGAAATCTTCGTCATTAGTAACACAAAGCTGATGAAATAATCTATCATTCAAAGAGCTGCTACGGATTTCATTGACTGCTTTGATGACATATTTCTGTGATTGAAATAGTCGTTCACTTAAGTTTCTAGCAACCAAATGTTGTCTATGAATAACGCAATGTATAGCAAGGACATCTGGAATTTTATTTTTTAAGTACGCTATAAAGCCTTTATGGCGCCCTGTCATAGCCGGAGCGCCATCCGTAGCAACTGATATAATATTTCTCAAAGGAATCTCTTTCTCTTCACAAAACTTTTCCAATGTATTGAATATGGTTTCGCCTTTTGTATCTATCTCCAAATTTCTGGCAAACAATAGTTCTTCACGTATTTTCTCATCTTTAATAAACCTCACGTAAGATAGCAACAACGCTTCATTAGTTGGTAAAGTGGAATCATCGAGCTAAATTGAGAATTGACTAGTCCTCAGATGATTGCACAATGATTCTTCAATGTTTTCAGCCATTACATCAATTCATCTTTGCACAGAATTATTACTCAAAGGAATTTTTCGTATAATATCTGCGGCCGGTTTATGAAGCACAGTAGTTATCACTTCCTTTATTTCTGGCAAAATTAACTCTTCTCCGATGTTGTGTGGTTTGCCTTTTTGAGCAATTAACACAGAGATATTGTACGAAGCTCGAAGTCCGTCGTCATCTTGTTTAGCAGCCGCCGAAAGTAGTTTTGATACACTTGGCTGAGTATTATGCTTCTTCTCTAGGTCTTAAAAATATGCTACATTCTTGTCTTTCTTATCTGGATGCATTTTATTCAAATGATCTTGCAGTCTTGAAGGCTTCATTGCTTCGTTCGAAAATGTTTTTAGACATAGAAGACACAAAGGCGACGACGGGTTTGTGGGATTTTCAATAAATCCGAATTTTATATATTCCGCAGAGTATTGCCGTCTCTTCTTTTTTACTTCCGACATTGTTTTGTTTTGAAAAATACGTAAGTGTTGAAATCAAGTACTGCTTATCTATTATGTGCGAAACCAAAAATAAATATAAAATAAATTTACGTCGTTTATATAGGATTGCTTAAGCAGCACGCACCAACAGGAATAAGACAAACGTGCATAAACTCGTTTATCTCATTCGACGAACAAGTATTATAGAACCAGCCAGTTGATACAGGAATGTACAAATCGGATTATTTAACAAAAACTTGTTAAAACATGATTGCCCGCGGTCTATTATATCGAACCGAGTTTGAGCTATATCTTAATTAATATTAGTTGATGTTCACAAGATGTAGTCGAGAGTCGAGAGCTCAGTCGTTGTCTAAGAGTCTTCCTATCTAGGTGTATAGAATTATAAATCGATCCCAAAGCCCTACACAAAGCCCCCTTTTTTTTCTGGGTCTCTTACCGCCTTCCTTTAGGCCTGCAGCGCCAACAAGGGGGCGTTATTGCCCACGTTGGGAAAGACTACCCAAAAGAATAAGAGAAGAAAGATCAAATTATCACCCTGTATTTTGTATGTTCATAATAGATACTTATGATATGGAAATATTTATGAGTATCATTACAATACTCCGGTATGTTTCAAACAAATTTTAGTTTTGTGTACATTTCATTGTAACTGAAAGGATTTTCCTTTTTCGAAACCATGTATGCATATCCGTCATTGGAACGAGGTCCTTGAGACAACAAACAATAATGGAAAGTAAACTAGATTTATTCCAACCCCTGGAACAAGGTTGCTGAAAATCGGTTACAGCATGGAGCATTTCAAGTTTCTATTATCACAGACGGTTTCTCGACGAGAGCTGAACGTTGAGGATATTCTTAAATTCAGAAATAGGGAAATTCACATCGTTGAGATTTCAGCTTTTGCAATATATACACACTCAGGATACTATAGATGAGATCCCTTAAGAGGACAAAATATACAGGGTAAACATTATTTTATTATGGAGTAAATAACTTGACAATAAGTAAGAGGAGAAAAGTCGGAGCGCAGTGCGGCTAGAATTTATTCCGGCCCACTCTAGTTTTGAAGGCAACGAAATGGCGGATGCACAGGCTGTGGAAGGAGCGGTAGCTCCTTTCTGCGGCCTAAGCCCGACCCTCGCCCCAACAAAACAAACAATACGCAAGTGGCTGAGGAACCAGCAACTCGCTCATTGGAATGCTCTGCAGGGTCCTAGACAATCCAATCTTCTACTGAAGGGATGGACTGATGGACATGCTGGGGCAGCTATTGAACTACCAAGGAGTAGGTTGATGAAGATAGCAGGACTCTTAACAGAGCACTGCTGTGTAAGGAAGCACCTCTAGGAGTAGAGGAAAGTTCCCTATGTACGGGTTGCGGCATGACTGACGAAACGTCAGTCCATGTTCTATTAGAGTGTCCACACTGGGCTGTATTACGCAGGCGAATCTTCGGAGTCCCTGTCATGGCCCCTGGAGACACAAACAGGCATCCACTGAAAAAGGTTGTGGCTTTTATTGAAGGGCTCGGCTTCATGGATGTCTAGGTAGCAGGAATGGCACAATGGGCCCGCCTGTGGCCTCAATGCCGAAACCTTGACTTCAGTTTGGCTAGGTCAAGAATCGCCTGCACATTTAGTAGTGGTAGTAGAGGAGAAAACAGTACCTACTGGAGTAACATTTGGGTGGATAGCCATGCGGGCACGCAGGGGATAAATATATCTCTTATTATGAACATATCACTTCAAGCCTCCAAATGCATCTACCTACCTGACAAAAATATTGCAGTATGCACTGACTTCCTCTGCTCTATATCCAGTGAAATAAAAGAATTTTCACTGACCACCCAATTGTTCAGAACATACACGACATCTATCAAACTGTCGTTTCTCAAAATATAACAGTCTCTCTTATCTGGCTTCCAACTCACATCGGCATTGCTGGTAATGAAACTGTAAACTACCACGCGAAAAATCCTAACAGTAACAACCCAAAACACATCAACCAACTCGCAAGCGACATCAAGTCCAACTTCAAGAATCTTGGAGACATATTGTATATGGCGTAATGGCGTGACAGCACTTTCCATCCATCCATCTACTTCTTCTCTCTCCTTTAACTTTGCAACCCAGAAAAAGGCTACTATATATATCCAGGAGAATCTGAATCAGCCACACCAAACTCATACACGGTTATCCGATGTATTCAGGGAATTGTCCCGTTTGCCATAGCTGTATTGATAGAGTGACGGATAAGCACATACTGACTGACTGCAAACAATTTTTTCTACGACTGCTATGAAAATAGAGTCTCGCGGATGCGGAACACATACTAAGCTTACCGAATTTTTTCCGGACAAACCATTGCTCGGACGAAAGAAGCGCTGGAAAACCTTTTTGTCGCAAAACACTCCCCCTACATGTTGGTATTTTTTATTTCTCTTTACCTTCTTCCCAGCGCGAAATATTGAAAAATTTCGAAAGTTTTTCGATTTTTTTCCTAGTTTGGGAAATCGATAGACTGGTAAACTTGTTTTTATATTAATCTACATACTTTAAGATACTTATGAATAAAAACCAGCCGAATCGCCAATTACTTGTAGTTGTTACCCCTATCGTCTGCCTATAATTCCATTTCGAAAATTGTACAATATATCTGTCATCTATTGAATTGCGCGAACTTTCCAACCAACCCCATATCAACTCAACTTACCCAAATTTCTTAATTTTTTTTCACGACAAAAAATGTTATTCCCATTTTCTCGTGCATATTCTTAACGGAACCCTAGTAAAGCTTTACGACACTTTCCATTTTATTGAATACATTTTTCTTTTTGTTTCCAGGAACGAGGGCACTGAAAAATATGCACATCATAGTGCCGGAAGCTGTTAAAAGGGGGAGCAACGTGACTTTGGTATGTGACTACGATTTAGAATCAGCCGCTTTGTATTCCATTAAATGGTATAAAAACGAAGAAGAATTCTACCGGTTTGTACCGAAAGAAGCGCCACCCGATCAAACTTTCGACGTTCCGTTCATTAACGTTGATGTGAGTATTTTTGTACATTTACATTCTAAATAGTACATAGCAAATATTGTACAATAAAAATTAATGATAATTATAGACAGATTCAAAAGTTTTGCATCACCTTCTTCGGATGCGAAGGAATTTTTTTGCGCTAACAATTTTTTGTTGGCTTGTTTATCAATGTTTACCATTTCAATATGTTCCATATTTTTTGCAATATACAGATGTTTACAGTTTTTTTTTTGTAAGATAACATTTTCAGTGCGATCATTTTAACATTCAGGGAATTTGATTTTTACAATTTTAAGTGCAAACATGAATCGTCAAGTCATAAGTGAGATTGACCGTGCAAGAATAGTGGATTAAGTTGAAGAAGGTCATTCTCAAAGGTTCGTGGCAAACAAATTTGGCGTTTGGCAATGTGATGTGTCTCGTGTATGGAACCGGTATCTCCAGACCAATTCTCTTCGTGATAGACCTAGAAGCGGCATAACCGCTATATCCACTTAACTATCCGAAGAAACCCGACCATGGCAATACCAGCACTCCAAAAAGATATAAGACATGCGTTGGGAGTTCAAGTATCGATCTCGACATTACGAATACTTACGACAGGTTTGAGGTGTCGCCGACCAATAAGAGTGCCCAGACTACAAACTGAGCAGAGAGTTCGCCGACTACAGTGGGCTCAAGAACACGCGGCCTTGCCTGAAGAATTTTGGAATTCGGTGTTTTTTTCCGACTAGACAAGGATTTGTTTGGTACAAGATAGCCATCGAATACGTGTGTGGCGGGATCCAACGAGAGTTGCTCAGCTTGCCCATGCTCGCCCCGTGCCGCCCTTCAGAGGAGGAAGTG